>DWMG01004280.1:0-11065 GCA_018244855.1 Elbella merops | reverse complement strand
ACCATAGTCTGCCACGCTGGCTGAGCACTGGTTGGCGGATTTCACACGCCTTTCAAAAATTTATAAATTAATTACTATTAATAAATTTATTACTATCGTAAATTTTAAGTCGCAGTAATTTCGAATTTTCCTACTGTCATGAACCTTATTTCTATCAACCCGGCTTCGATTACATAATGCACATCCGCTGCAGGGTTCCGTCCTTAAGGTTGTCTTTAATATTTTCTTTTTTTAGGTAATATGAAAGGTTTCTGTAAATAACTTTAGGTTTAGTTGTAGTGAAAAAGATCAAATATAAGCTCATGGCCTGAAACTTGATCTTCCCCTCCCTACATGGGTTTAGAATTTCTAATTTACAGCTTTAAAAACATTACTCTTATGTCAGCCAGCTTGGTGAATGTGCTAAGCTAAGTCCTTAAATAATATCCGGTCCCAAAATATTTATTAAAAAGCCACAAATGCCACCGTTGCAACTTCTAGAAACGTATGTACAGAAGGATGAACCATAACTCTTTCGACGGCAAAAGTGAGTAGTCAGAGAGCGAATAACTGGCAGGCGAAAAATTAAATTTATTTTACGAACTAGTACATAGTGTCCCATATAACTCATGGTACTCTCTCTTGCTTTGTCAAATCAAAAGGAAGCGACAAAGTCGTTAATTGTAAAGAAATTAGCATGTAAAGAAAAAATAAATACAGAGAGAAAGAACGAATTTTTCTTTTATTATTATTCTTTACATGAATAAATTCAATTATCCATCGATTAGTTTCATTGCAAATTTTACTTTAAAAATCTCCGTAATTCTCTAAGTTATTGATGCTGCATTGATGGTGTGGGTTTGAGCTACGTAGGCAAAACGCCGATCATTAAATAATGAAGGTATAAAAAACGGTACCCAACATAGTAATTACATTCACACAGGGACACGAATGACTATAAACTTTCTGCTTGTTCTATATTAACATCCCTTAAAAGGAATATGCAATCTCAAACTGGCTCTACCATGTCAAACATATTGAAACTCTACATACTGTTTCATAAGGCTGGTTCTTGGGCACACATTGTTGATTTTGTTGTTGTGAGTGATGGCACGAAGCGACTCCTTCCAGTCCTAAGCAAAAGCAGATAAAAAAATCATGCAGAAGACGTGCAAGAATTAAAGATGAATATGAAAAATGCTACAACCACATGCAACTGTATTTGATTGGTTCAGTGTATTTTCAGTTTTCATTGTGTAATATGTTTATTGTTTACTTTAATTAAATGCCAGTTACCATCTCACGTATAATAATTAATTATATAGTAATTAATCAGTAAATATATAAGGTAACTTCACGCCTGTAATCCCCGAAGAGGTAAGAAGAGGAGTAAATATGTAATTCCTAATAAATCGCATTCCTTATGCGCCTTTTATGAGCCTAACAGCCACCTTATTTAGCTTTGTTTTCCAACAATGTTGTTAATTTACTTTCAATTAATACATTCAATTGATAACCGTGCCTGTATCAATTTGGTTCCGAATTGGAAACGGATGATTTCCGGTTAGGAATTTTAATACTTATAAAACAAATTGACATTTTATGTTCATTTTTGGTAGTGCCCTCTAGTACGCATCCACGAATTTAAAAAACGTGATAGGCACAGCAAACAGCTGTGGTAGATTGTATCTAGTACGCTGTCACGACAACAGATGGCGCTTTTACATATCCTATTAAATTATGAACCTCATGAAGCGTCCCATAAAAAGATATTAAATTAGTATAAATAACGAAATAAAAAGGTAACATAATTAAAGAAAATATCATCATACATAAAAAAGCTTTCTAAAACAGTACCATTAGTAACATGCACGTGTTATAAACGAAGAAAATGTAAAGCCGAATTATTGTTATGGACGAGAATAAGACAAAGTCATATAAAAGTGGAATTATTGTCACATTTCGTATTTAACGAATACACAATTTATGGAGAAATACATAAGTATTTTGACACCCGTTAAATACAACAATTAACAACGACCACGTCTCGTCCAAAGCTAATGTATCAAGCTCCAACTTACTGTTTCTTGAGGCAGGTCATCGGGCAGACGTTATTCGCCTTTACATTGTGCGTGATCCTTCGCAGACCATCTAGCCATACCTTTACAAAAAACAAATTAGCTTACCGCATAGCATACTACTGTATTATTTTATTAGTACAAGATAACTTCGGCTTTCTTTATTTAATTAAGGTGTTTAAGGCGCGCGTGTGTGCTTGTGTATGGGCATAGGAGGGAGAGGGTTAAGTGGCAATTCTAGTACATAGTAATAGTGGTGTACGGAGAATGGGCATACGCTATGAATGCCGAAATAACAAAGGAATACTCAGGTTCGTCAACGCCGAATAGAAGGACAGATTCATAGATTTTATTGGACTGTTTTTTAGATGAAGCTCGAGAGGCAGAGGACGTTGCAAACATCTAGCATTGATAAAAAAGTTGATAGCCCTCATTATTAAAGTACAGGAAGCATATACAAACCACTTAAGTTTCAGAGAAACAACCTAGTGATATACTTAGTTGTTGTTGACTCTTATTGTGTAGGGCAGAGAAATATTTAATTGTAATATTTAACTTTTAGTTAATCACAATAGATGCACTCGACTAAACGATGGGGGTTTAAAACATTCGTTAAGTTCAAAATAACATTTGTATTTAGAATCTGTGAACGAAGTAGTCACAGTAGTCAGTTTGGGTTATGTGTTGTTTGGGTAAACAGCATAAAATTGTATTTAGTTTTCAAAAAGGTTATGATATTTATTTGAGCTTTCATATTTACAATTTAGATGGTTTAAAAATATACTGGGCTAATTTTAGCTATTTTACGTCTGGCAAAACAAGAACGTAATGTTTATATCAGAATGTTGCAATTACTTATACTCAAGCTAATTTATTTTTAATTTTTAGCTTCTATTTTTTTGTTACCGCCTTTTAGCAACTACATACGTTACATTGGCGTGTTTATATTCTGAGTATTACAGTTAATGTATATCACATGCATGGTAGTATATGGAGGGTTTAACTTGTTTTATAGCTAAAAAATAAACTAGTGATATTTGAGTGTTCTAGAAGCTTCTAAAAAGTAGTGGACTGACCTTAGCAGTGTTGGCGTCCGGACAGACGACGTGTTGGTAGTTTATGTTGATGTAGTCGGTGCCGCTGCATATCGTTAAAGACTTATCTTCCAATTGATCCCCATGCTTGTTCACCAGCTTGTCGTTTAGTTTTGCATCCTGAAACGAAGAGAAGAAATACTTTTATATATTTGTTTACGTTAAAGCTACAGTTGACTATGTATCTTCAAGTTGTCGGCGATTAGACCTTTTACTTATTAGAATCGTTATTTACTATAGCTTTTCTAGCAAGTAAATTAATAACTCGTAAACAAGACTAGTTCTGTAAATGTGCGGTTGTGCCGGAAATCGTGCCGAAGCGACATACTGTGTAAGTGCATATTACGAGTATGTCCATTCGGACGTCATAACGTCCATCGAGACATATTATGTTCGATATGTTTGGACTACGTAATCGATGTTCAGTGAGATGCGTCATAACATAAAATTAATTAAAGCGAGCACAGCTTGCTGGTAATGTAACGAAAAAGGGAAATGTAGGTGTGAAATCATTGTTTCATATATCAACCATAGTATAACTTAGAGTTCATTTATTTAACTGATATACATTACGTATATTTAGAAATTATCTTCTTTATTTGTTTAGTTAAACCCTGGACTCAGTTCAAATGTCAGAAGAAATCATATTTTCAAGCACTAATGAATACTGTAACTGTCCTGCGGTTGACAATATAATTATTGTATGTGTCGTATTTAAATCACACATTAGGCTCTGTTCAGACAAATATTAAAGTACGTTTTTTTATTACCTGTATCTATATGATTAAAATATACTAATTTCAATAATTAAACCTAACAATTATTGTTGATAACTATAACAAAGGCACGCATAAACAGATACATAGATTATAATAAATCGCTTGTGATTTAAATCAAAAATTAAACTATTGCTTTGAATAGCATGTCGAACACAGATTAAAACTACTGTTATATGTCACCCGTGGGTTATGTACGGCTAGTGTGAAAGTGCTCTTATTGGTATACCTTTGGCACTCCTCCAGATCTCACGTCGCTGACCTGGCACAGCTCGATCACGTCGCCGTCCTGAAACAAACGAGATGGCTGTAAATACGGATTGCACGTTCAGTTAACATACTTGCTATATATAAAATACACACTGTATATAAAATATATCATCATCATCATCATCATCAGCCTACTGCCGTCCACTGCTGGACATAGACCTCTCCAATAGCACGTAATAATAGATATATATGCTGTATAGAAAATACACGCTGTATGTACATAAAATATACGCTGTATATAAACTGCACGCTATATATAAAATACTATTCAAGTTTTATTGCATCTCATAATTATCGTATGGATGTGATTTATGGCGATTTTTACATCATCTAATGATATAAATACCTAGAACGTATATAGTAGCACGTATATAGTTACCTAGAACGTATATAGTAGCAAAGGTTAAAACGAATTAACAGGAGTCAAACAGTACCTAAAAAATTATCTCATCGATTGTCTAACGTACACACGGCCTATATTTGCAACTTCATAAAAGCAGATATATATTTTTGCAGTTAAACTGCCTCATTGGTCGATTGATATAAGTGCGACTGCTGATCGAGAGGGCCTGAAATCGATCCCTGCGCCGGGTACCTACTGATTTTGTTTTCATACTTTAAATCCTTGACACGTAATAAATCTAATGATTGGGGTAAAAAAGGAAAGAGATAGTTGAGACATGTAAAAATAATTAAAATGTTACAAAATTAATTTTTAAGCTGTGTGTGATACTATTCATGAAAGAAAATCGGAGACGTACTAAAAGACCACATCAAGAATGGGTTGAATATACGTCGATAATCAATGTTGAACAACCGAAAGAAGACTCTCAGAAGCCTAACCAGTAACAATCTTCCCTTTATAAGAAATAAAAGCTAATCTTTATGATAAAATGGAATAGCTTTGTGAAAAGCTAAAAAACAATATATAAAATTATTTACTTTCTGAGATGTAATTATAATAAAAGAGGGCTCGAACCATGGTTGATGGTTATGATAGTAGAGTGAACGACTGTTTTAACGATGTGACAGACGAAAGTGTGATCAATTATGTCACATCGTAAATAATATGCGACGTAGTCGCTCAGTCGCCTAACCCTACGATCGGGATGTCTACACTGATAAATTGTTTACAATTTCGTCGCCCGTTCAAGCGAAATTTTCGTATACATTTTCTGATCATTCTAGAGTAAATTTCGCACGGCAGATCGATTTAAACTCATTTGACAGTTTGAGCCGTGTACGTGCGACTCGGCGCTAATGGTTTTGGCGGCAAAACAGCCACTACAAGGAGTTACTAAACATTTTGATGGTATTATAAAATTTATTAATTGTGATAAGTTTATAAAGTGAAGCGCGAAAAGTCCAGCTCTGCATCTTTTCCTGCGGATAAGAACATTCATGAACTTCACTGTTTACTACAGGTTCCGGTATGGGATATTTTAACTACTTAAATAATCGGAGACAGCTATCCATAAAACTTCGCCTATGTGCAAAATTGACTATAGACGATTTTTGAATAAGAAACCTTGACTACAACCCTTTTTACACCTCACTGTTAGGCACGAATCTCTTCCGCAATTGTAGTAGTCATGGAACATACTCCGCCACACTACCTCAATACGGACAGTTGGAGGTAGAAGTTTTGAACCCACCCGTATTTCGGAGGTTTTTGCTTTTGCTTATTGCTAAGTTCGTCCTTAAAACCTTTGACAGGTTTGACCACTGTCGCGTCAAGATAACAAATGGAACGTTTAACTAAAGTGACATGTTGCCTTTAATAAGCGAATAACAGCGTGGTTTTAGTGACATCAGTATCAGTCAATTTACGCATGAGCACAAACAAATATAATATATTTGACAAGATATATTATATCTTATTACCTTTACATTTAGTCATCATTTTTCTGTGACGTTAGATGTCACAATCAATACTGTATCATGAGAAATTGGCCTTTAAAATGTATAGTTACTAACCATTAAATAGGTACTTTTGTTTTTATGATATTTATTCAGTTAATTTTATTGTATTATTTATTTGTAATGATGTACATATATTAGAGGATATTTATGTTTAGAAATGGAACGTGTATGTTGCGTGTTTCCATAAGATACCTCATATCCAATGGACAGATCTAAAGAATGTTAACTAATACACCGACGTAATACTAAACATAGGACAGCGCTAGATTCTAGACAGGAGACCACGGCAAGGAAAAAGACACTTTGGGCAACAGTCAGTAAGTTGCGCCAATTATCTGGTCGAAATGATTGTCCGTCACTAGGTTAGAATAACTAACAATCGTTTAGACTAGAAATCCTATGAGGAGACCCATACCCAGCAGCTGGTTTTTAAGGTTTAAAAAGATAGATTCTTCTCTTCTAGATGTTTATAAATATTTCTCGTTTTGCAAACTCATTCGGATCTATAAACACATTGAATACCTACATACGTACCTACACACGCAAATACGTAGATAAAATGATGTTACAATGCTACTCCAATTCATGGATCTCAACCGTGTTAGATACAGCGTGGGAAAGAAATGACCTTGACACGTGAATCGCTAAACATTAATGTTATGTACAGAATGTTTGCTATTTCCATTACCTAAGGCTGTTATATATAACATCTATGCATATACACTTAAGTGTTTTCAATCTGAATTCTATTTCTAAATATTTTAAAGCACGTGTACTCATCTTGTTATTGGTGTCTATATTTAAATAACGAATTTGTTTGGTACGTCAATCTTTATATATTTGACTGGCCTGTTTCTCATGTGGTTAGTGGAACTGACCGCTGAACGGTTATGGGGTTTCCATTTAAGGCAAGCGGTTTGTTTAAAGAGCTCGATTATTTTTCTTTGTATGAGCGTAACATCTAAGTATAACCCGAAAATTTTGTGCGCATATTTGTTATTACTTAAGCCTGAAAATACTGCATGAATTTACATAAAACTAAGAAAGTGTATAGGTTTGGACCTAGTATATAACATAGGTTATTGTTAGTATTGGTTTGCCATGAAGTTGCGCTGCCTTATCAATACAATTTTATTTGTTTATTTATTTATTGTACTTTTTACGAATATTACATTGTTATTATGAAAATAAAATTGCATCACAATAATCTACAAAATTCGTAAAGTTTCTTAAATGTGGCAGACTTTTCCAGGACGTTCTAAGATACTTCAATTTCATTATTACTATTGTGGAGTTTTTTATACGTAAAATTGTGCAGACAGAAGTCCAGATACTTATCAATAAAATTGTTTATTTAAAGTTAACACGTGTTTACTGTGAACTAAAAACTATTAACCTTTCTTTCGAAGTTAAAAATTTAATGCAACCATCATATCGATACAATTATAAATTATTATTTATCAAGTACTCAACGGCGCAATTACGAAACCCAGCAAGTATATAATATATGTAGAGATAAGACGGAAGGAACTCTGTTAGAGCCATTTCCAGTACATTTCTAAGTGAAATGTCATTGTGTACTCTACTCTCCGGCGGAGCTTATAACTGCGGATATTGCGTTTCCGGAGCATCGCGTCTAATGCGGACGTGGCGCGAGCTGGTGTTGGATAGGATACTTGTCGGCGACAGGACGTTATACACCATAATATACGCGTTACATAACAACATCACGCCTGTATCTTGCGATAGGGAAAGGCAGGGAAGTGTAGTACCCATGCGTTTCAACAGCCATGTTAAGAGAGTTATTTAATAAGAGTTGAACCTATTAACAGGCACAAATCCAGACCCAGTGCTACTATTATTGGGAATTACAAGTTACAAAAACCCAATGATTCTTTGTCAATAATATTCTACGTTGTTATATGATAACAATATGATAATGGGTAATGGGTAATATGGTAATGGGTAATGGGTAATGGGTAATATGGTAATGGGTAATGAGTAATATATTGATGGATAACAATATTGGGTAATGGTCAACTACCATACGGTCATCTAATCGTAAGCTAGACGAATCTAGCACCGCAGTAAGCTGATCGCTGATAAAGTAATCATCGGCCATTATTGTCCTACTACTGAATAAAGGTATTTTCTAAAGTGTGCTGCAGCTCTCGGCAATCCGCTGATGTCGTCTAGTCACTACTACTTGTTTTTTTAAGGTCACTGGACCTAAGGAGCTGGACTAAGTTTTCTGAATCACAGTAACCACTCCAGAACTCGTGCCAGTACAACCATCCGTTCTGATAAATACATTATCAGACCATGGTGCTCATCCGATAAATATATATTCTGTCCTGAGTAAGAATGAACTCACAACATCTGACTAACGAGTAAGCGTGGTTAATATGACAATTAGTTCTTAATTAGTAATATTATCAGACTTTGTTGAGATGTTTGTTCGCCATAACAAGCTAATCATATTTCGCCAATCGTGTGTACAGCATGTTTTCAATGGAAGTATATTACTCATGCGTGTGTAGGCTTCGTGGCCAATTAACACCACACTCGATGGGGCCGCGGGTCTTCTTCGTAGCCAATTAACATAATATTCGAATATTTAGAAGTAATTGTTCTGGAAGCCGCGGATGGTGTGATTTTAGGTTTTACATTTTACTTATATAATTACTCGTAGCCTTATGTTGTCGCCTGGATATAACTTTTCATTTTCCCGCTTATATCCTCACTAAAAAGCGTAGTAGAGCGTGCATTAGACCTACCACAGCTTTCACAAAAACCTATGCCCTTGACTAGTACGTAAAAAAGTTGTAACCATTTACGCCTAATCATCAAGGGTATTATTTGAGTTTTCTGTCCAATTTTCAATAATTCGTACCATGTGTCCTATTTCTGCACTTTAAACTGATAAGCTCTGAAAGCCCCACTTATTACTTCTCGGGAGCCACAAAGCTGGCTACAGTAATCCCGGATATTGCGTTCCCAGCATCCTCGTCATTGTGACCATATACGAGTTTAACGGCAATTTATTATATTGCGTTATTGGTAATGGAAAGTAATGACCGGGGGATATCAGAGGCATTGAAAGTATGTAACTATTAATAATAAATAATACTGCTCTAACTACAGCATAGAGGATAATCTGATCTAAATTAGAATAGAATCTATGCCAAGATAACTAGGCAGCTGATAAACTACATGTTATGCATATTTATATATGGACAGCATTATACTCAGCCAGATTACATGTGCTCAAGTTATGTTCAATTCTTTCGTCACGTGTCAAAATACGCTGTTTCTAAATACTCCATCAGACAACTCGTTAAAAGGATACTCCAGAAAAGACACTCCGTACACGCTAAAGTACTAACTGTATTCTATATATCACAATGAGTTATAGTCACTTCGATGTCTGAAGACTGTATTTAATAATAAAACTTGTAGTGCATCATGACGTATCTAGGTTAGACCAAGTTTCTAGGAAGCCACTTTATTAAGCGGAGTAGGCTAACAATATCGGAAGTTTCCTTGGTTCACAGGTGCTTAGAGTAAGTTAGACAGCTAAATAAGATAGCAATAAGTAAGTTAGACAGTAAGTTATAACAAAGCAATCAGACACTCGGATGATATTCGCTCAAAATAGCTTTTTCAAATTTTTTTCTTAAGGAATTATTAAATAAAGACTGGAATAGAATAAAGTAGATATATGGGAATATATTGTTCTTATATTAGGAGTATTTAAATTTGTAATTGATTGTTTGTCCGTGCATCAGCCAAAATGTCCTGACCCGAGCAGACAGCGGCCGGAATCGAATCGTTTTAAAGATCGCCTACAATCTGCAACCAGATCTGAGAACCGAGTATTTCCTAGTCCAAATACTACTGATTATAGTAAAATGTTTAATACTATGAAGTTTACGACTTCCGCTTTATATACCCCAAACGGCCTATTTCTCATAGGGGTCGGTAGAGACTGAATGTGAAAAGTAACATTAATAGACGCACATATGTGACGATTTCAATAACTATAGACGAAACAAGGGAGTTTGTCAGGACGTTTTTACCAATGCCCTATAGTTCTCTAATAATTTAAAATATCAGCTCAACAATAAAATAGAAGTGGGTAAAGAATAATAAAATGCGGCCAAACAAAGCAGCCGAGAATAAAGAGAGAATAAAACATTGCAGTTCTAGACAATCTAGACAATTTAGACGTATCTAGGTTAGTCGAGACCAGCGCTGTCCGTTCCATTTGTTACTAAAACGGTTACAATGCAACGATAGAGTTGACGGGAACGAGTATAGAGCGGAGTGTCGATACGAGTCTGATGTTTTAACAGTGCAACCGACGCAAACGCCACAGAGTATACAACATCAGACGTATCTGGGTTACAAGTTTCTGACAGCCAGTCAAAGGACCTTTCCATCTGACAGTGTTGCCTCCGCTCATAATGACTGCAGGTATCCGTTTATTATGTTGCCACAAGCTTTACTGAATCAGGTACATTATAGAAAAGATGAACATGTGAACGTATTTTTAAAATGAAATTTTGATCAAGTATTTTGTCGTATGTTGAAATGCAGTATAATAAACAACGTACAGAGTAAACTACGAACAATGGAACCCTTAAAATGCGATTTACTTGATTATTGAGAAGCATCTTCCCTTAGATACGCTACTGATTACTGATACTGACTGATACTGATTTTGAAAATGTCGGGTGAATTGGAACACTTCAATGAATTTTCACAAAGCTGGATGTATAAAAGATAAAATCCTCGCGATATATATCTATTACATTTGATATAATTTTATTAATTCCATGTACACAAAGCAATACCATAGGTCCCTATAGCCACTACTTTATTAGCAATCGAATTTGGTTTACCTATAACCAGCGAAGCTACATAAAAAGAAGTCATGTTTTAC
>DWMG01004279.1:0-11067 GCA_018244855.1 Elbella merops | reverse complement strand
CTATGGCCTTAACCCTCTCAATATGAGAGGAGACCCATATTCCAACAGTGGAATTGTAAAGGGTTGAAAAAAAAAATTTGGATTATTAATATACACTTAGAAACGCAAATCGCGCTTGCAATCCCATCGGAGTAAACCGAGGAGTGTAGTTCAGTCGCACGTTTTACCAAGTACCAAGAAAGGGTGGGACCTTTTTTATATTAGTTTTAAACTGAGATTTAAAACGCATATATAACGCTTCCAGTCTGTAAACACTTTAAGCTCAACACTCATTGTAGCGTCTAGAACACGACAGACATCGTGACGAGGAGCCGAAGCAACGTGATTTGGTTTTTGATGAAACTGAACCTATAAGTAACGCTCCGCTGAGGTCGACTGTCGCAAACTCGACGCGATAATCATCGAATGAGATTATGAAACTTGTGTAAATATAACTGCGACACTATTAAATAACTATTACATACAATTTCTAAGGAAATAAAGCGCTTTTAGGTTTGTGGTGAGCATGAATTCCTTGTTGATTTTTTGCGATATTGAATATTATATATACATATGAATGTGACTATCTCTTATCAGACAATCATGATGATGATGATGACGGTAATGTAGATAATGTTGATGAGGACCGTCTTTCTCTTCAGGAGTAGCAAAGCATCTATGCCCAGTATCGAATAGGAAAGTTAGCCTTAGTGAGCTGTACGAAGTTCGCTTATATTGAGATTTCTTAATTGAAACTGGAACTGGATCTAACTGGCGAAACGTGGGGTGCTACATTACGTTTTCTTAATTGGAATACTGTAGCTGACAGTCTCATTCCTGCAGTCCTATTACCAATTAATACAAACTGACTGTTTACTACAATCATGTAATGCTATTTAAAGTAATTTTTGATGTTGTCGCTCTTCCTAAAATTCCAAGGACGTCCGAGGTTGGTAGCAGCGATGCGACTGCTGTTCATTTCTTACTCTTTCATGTTTGTTACTCTTCCGTAAAAAACAATTGTAAACTTTTGGCATTAAAAAAATAAATCCCGTTAACTTTTCATATAAAAAAGCAAGAAAGCAAGAAAGAAAGAAGAAGAAAGAAAGAAGAAAGCAAGAAGCAATTGTGCTTTAGTATTTAACTTTTACACCCGTTGTGCGTGGGATGCACGTAAATACATTTCGTAGTCTTCCAGATAACATCTTGGTCAGTAATGCTCCATAATTTCGCAATGTTTTTAGTGCTTTCCATTGCATTCGTTTGAGATGTTTATATTATCTTCACACCTATGTTCAGTAAAAGGTAAGCAAAGGATGGTAGTACATTTCCACGATGCGAATGTTGTGTTCGACGTCTCATAGAATGGGGGGTGAGCATATCCGGTATACTAATAAGAGTCTAGGTTAGAAAAAGTCTATAGTACTTGATCCGAAGATCGAACCCAACACTCTTGATAGGCTCAAAGTTTGTTTGAGTTCGTTTAATATATAAGCATTCCAGTTTTTATTCGAATGACTTCTTTGTAAGGCTTCCAGTCATTGCAATTCTAAGAAAACTTCTTTTAATAAAATTCCACCGGATGCATCTGGGAGAGCTTTGTAAGTGGGACCGTTGAAATTCATTTCGTCCGTTTGACCATCCCTAATATTGACTTTAAGAAAGTAAGAAAGAAAAGTGTGGAAACACGACGCAGAATACTAAGCGGATGAAAAATAAACGACATTTGAGCGCTCTCTTGAATTACATATATATTTATATGGTATGTTCTCGAAGCTTCTCCTATTGTGAGTATCTGGTTCGGACTTTTCTCGCTTTTGTTTGTCATCCACTTGTATAAATATATCAAATAAATTAGTACTGTTATCTGGCTGTCATGTTTTCATATGGTCACTGAACGGATTGCAATAAAATTTGTTGTGCTTCCAATTTCAGGAAGAATAAGACTGATTGGAATACTTCTTCAAAACAACCCTTGAAAGGGTGAATTAGAAAATATAAGATTTTTTTACGTGTATATACATGTTTACATTGTAGCAGGTATATAGAATTCTATACATATATGTATAGAATTCTATGAATAAGTAACTTGTATATTTAAGTCTCATATTCAGTATATGGACTCAATAATTTCATTCAAGCATACCATTCGTTAAACTTCTGCCAACCCGCACTTGGCCAGCGTGGCAGACTATAGCCTTAACCCTCATAATATGAGAGGAGACCCGTGTTCCAACAGTGGAATTGTAATGGCTTAAAAAAAAATACCATTCGTTCGTATCATTTATTACTTTTATTCGTTTCGTTTATTACGCTCGTTTCTTTCATTCGTTCATTTATTCATTTATTCATTTAGGTATGTCATTAATTAAATTACCCAAAACCTTAGAACGGATTTCTAAAAAAATACCTACCTTACAATATACTGAACAATCAGAGCATGTGACGCTGGTCGAAGCTGAAGCTCTTCTAATCTGCAGTTAATTTCTTTGTGAATCTACAAGAAATACTTTCAAAGAGTTGGCAAAGCTATGAGATTTACCCTGTTCTGTTCACCCGGCACGATTAGGTCTACGGAGATGCGGGCCGGTCTTATTGCGGACATACCAGTAGTGAGGGGACATGAATAATATCGATAGTTATCGAATCAACAATATTAGAGAATATTAAATATTCGGTTAGTTAATTCATTATTTAAGTGGCTGACAGTGGTTGGATGCTTAGAGCTGAAGATCGAGCTCAGTGGCGTGCTATTGGAGAGGCCTATGTCCGGCAGTGGACGATGACGGCCTGATGACGATGATGATGATGATTAATCATTCAACCTTTTTCAAGCTGGGACGTATAATGAAATGGTGAATCGTGAAATATACGCTCCTCTTTTTACCCCCTTCAAGGGAAATACCGGCCTGACATTCTGAAGACTGAACATTTTTATAACCTCTTGTTTATAAGTTGAGTATTAGGAATTGAGAATGCTAAATTGGAGTTCCACAGTTCCATCAACATATATCTTCACTCCGTTAATGAGTTTGTGATAGCATTAAATATGTTTGAGAACGCGTTACATCGGCCCAATCTCGTTTATAATGGTCGACTCTGAATAATTAATCGTGCGTATATTCCTTTGGGATAAAACTGATATACGATGAAAATGTTGATGGATACAGGTGCCAAGGGAAGCCAATATCCTTGACCTTTGACCTTTAACCCTTTGTCTTGATGCAAATACGACAAATACAGACTGATGGGAGAGTCAGAGGTTTCAAAAACCGGCGTGCGTATTTGGAGTGATAAGTATATAAGAAGCATGTCAGGTAACTAACAATAGCAATATTCGGCACTTGGTGCTCTCTGCTTATCTCGTAAGTGACCTTCACATTGTTCTGAGTGGGAACGAACCCACAACCCTCAGCTCTGCAGTTAACGTTTTCAACCGCTACGGCAACAGGGCTGCAATATGAGACTTAAGTTCCTTTGTAATATTATACTGCAGGGAAGTCTAGAACTTCGACCTTTATGTAAAGAACACGTTTTTCGTATCAAGTATAATTGTTCGCCTATAAATCCTATCTAGTGTTTATAAATTAAAAGCACTAAATAATACAGTTCTTGGTAAGAATTTCGAAATATAAATTACATATTTATATATATCATTATATTTAATTATGAGTGATATTTACGATAATTGTGTTTAAAGACTGATGAGTGTAGAAGATGCAGGTTGAATCCATAAGGCTAAACACATTTAACTTGACATTATAATATAATAATAACAATTACAGTTGGGAACGTAAGATAATAACGTATAATAAAAATAATAAATGTTAAATACACATGTGTAACAAATATCGATTTATCAACTTCGTATCAATACATATACGTGTATCGACCTTGACTCGAACCCGGAACTTTAAAGACAGATGCATAGCCAAATACCAACGAACTTGAGTAGCGACTAATCGAGTTCGCGTTTTATTAAGAACAAACACTCGGTTCGATTTTGTTCGGTCCAATATTTAATCATTGACGTTAAACATATTTATATCGTTTCATAAATTTGTTTCATTGAGAATATTTTAAAAATATACGACTAATTAGTCTCTTAACCCACAGTCAATACTGGATCAGCGTGGTGGTACATACTCTTGAACTTTGCAGTTTTTATTGTCTCAGTAGTGGATGATAATATAATTTACAATCAACTACAACTGTAACTTTGTAAGTTACCAAATTACAGACTCACCCGTTAATCTAATAAAATGAGGTGTTGAAAAGTAGAAGTCCCATAAAGCCTTGTAATTATTCGTTAAAATTCCAATAACTTCAGTTCTAAGGCTTCGTAATATTTTACAAAACTTTTGCCCTTTATAATTAGAACTCTCTCAACAGGGTATTGGCTAACTTCCTTCAGGTATTAGTTTCAGAGTCTTTCCAATTATTAAAATTACGTAATCGTGATATTTAGTGTTCACGACAACGACCCGGCCCACGACACGACCTGGTACACGACACGACTCACGGACGGATAAGATCAGAGCATGCTCACGCAAATTTAATAAGCGGATATTATGATTTATGGCTTGTTCAATTATTGAAAGTGGTGGTTCAGTGGTGGTCGAAATTCCACTGTAATAAATTAACCTTTAAGTTTGAATGTTTTTGAGAAATATTTATTAGGTATCAATCGGGAAATCTAAGGACGGATTTTTTAAGAATACTGCGTGCCCGAAGCTGCACGGTACTTTTATACGTAAAATTTACTCGTATATGGATAATATTAGAGGAAAATTAAATAAAATATTAATTATTTACATTATATATTTAATTATTTATGTCATAGCAATAGTCGATACTCTTACGGGGCACAGAGTAGAGCAGTATAGAGCACATACACTCTCTGACACTCGTATTTTCAATAAGCACTCACAATTTACAAATTAATGCGTTACAGACGTATTTCAGTAACTATTAGGCTAATAGTATAAAATAATACAACTTATTGATCACAATTTATTACTCTAAATCAAAATTCAATTTTTTTCTTATATATTATAAAGCATCGTGATCGTATCCGATAAATTCGCTCCCTAAGTATTGTGTAACGAATATCGATAGTACGTTTGGCAACACTAGCGGTGTCCGCGACAGGTGCAGCGGCGGGCTATCGATACGTCGATAGATTGATTTTACGTAGACATGTTAAATGTATAGACCGGGCAATTTATAAATTTGGAGATTTCATTTGACTCGTGACATAGTTCTAAAACGATTACCCCATTATTTTCAGCTATATTATCCACAGCTCGTTCTGTTTTCAAAATTGAATTAGTACTGAACCATAGAGCTATTAAGATATTTAGACATTGCTCTGTCTCCAATAACATCCTTATCAGTGCCTTCTTTCAGTTTGTCGCAGGATCAATTTTCAAATCGTGTGCTTGATATTTTTTAAGTCGCCTGTAAACCTTTCGATAAGGCTTAACGATCCGATAAATAGGCAATCGACTATCCACCGATAAGAACCAACGGTTATAATGTTCTACGTAGTATATTATAATACGTACTGTTCATGTTAGTTAAATGATACACTTCAAAATTAAATTTTCCAAACCTGCTCTATATGTTTATAAATGCATGGTAGCACCAAGCCGCGGTGTCGATATTGGGCAGCCTTGGCGATCATGGTATCCCCCTAACAGGCGCCAGTGAAATGGACTCTTCCGGCCGTGGAATTGCAATGCTAGTAGGTATAACCAATTGTATATTGAAAAGCAAGAGTGAAAAGTTTTTGATAAAATAAGCAAATCATACTTTTAAAGGTAACCTCGTACAAAGGAAAATTGCGGGCTAACTCTACATGTGTTCTGTACGTATGTAGTACATAGCCGGGACATAGTAGTATACTATGTCCCGGCAGAAATCAGGTATGTTTGTTGGAGATAGACTGATAAAACACCTATGTGAGTATAAAGTAGTGTATAGTATAATAAATACTCATGAAGATTTTTATTAGTAATATTTGTAAAACTCATTGTATATGTATACAAAAATGCGTGTACTTCAATATATTCTTCAATTCAATATTTAAAACGCACATTTACGCACATTCAATTAAACATCAAAAGCCGAAACGAAATATGTTTTGTAACACGCGACATAAAACATAAAACACAAATTCAACGAGAAATAACGAGATATTTATTTCGGTTTAATTATTGAAATTATTTAATTGTTGTACGTTAAATGTTATCGGGAGTTTACAGAGAATTTACAGTTCAGTAATTAATGTGCTAAAGTCTTAGGGCAAACGTGTCAAATAATTATGGGACTTGAATTAATGATCGTGGAGAGATAAAAACGCGTATATATCTCTCTGTGGCTCAGAGTGAGACCTGTCTTACAGTGGGACATAATGTTTAATACAGTAAGTATTTTATTTTATATTTTTGTATGGGATAGTACCAAAAACAATATTACAAGATTAGTATATATGAAGATTTTAATGAAAGTAGAGCAGCTGAAAGAAGTGTGGTAAGTCCTTAGTCCCTGTTTACCTACCTCTATCCTACCTCTTTGGCATAAAGGCTGGGCGTTATATATTTACGAAAATTTGCACATCATTTGGTATATCCGGTATGAACCAGAAATTGCTCGTTTATAGCAGTTTGTGTTCACATATCTTTTAATAGAATATTACATATTTGAATGTCAATTAAATTAATGCTTATAATTTATTATAAACATAAATTAAACATTACACTTGCCAGTTGACATGTTAGTTGTAAAGTTACATGACTCACAACAACGCCTCTGACCAGGAAGTTGGGTTTCCACAAAAAAAAAAATATATTTAATTAAAGCTGAGTAATTTTTTTGTCTGATTCACCTTTCGAAAATTACGAACTTTCTTCAACGTGATTCATTAAACGATATCGGCTTAAATACAACATTATGTGAAATGAATGAGCAAAGAGAAATCTCAAATCTCTGGTTTAAGAATATTAGGCACGGGCACTAAGGAGTGCGATTCGGCACAGCTGAAACCTATATAGGAAAGCCTATATTGACAAGGCACGAAGAAAATTAAAATATATGTAGGTACTATATGAAATATTCATAACCTATCCGCTGTTCGAACGGCAACATAACATTACACACGTTGCTGTTTAACAGCAGAAATAGGTACAGCTGCGTCACCGCAGACGAACCACGGACAAATAGTCATACCCTCAAAACTTACTTGGGAAGTCATTAATTCTCTGGAACTATTCTATATCTTAGGTATCGATTTGATTTATATATTCGGAGGTTAAAATAATTACCTGGGGCCGTGTTGGCGAAATTGCTTGTAATTTATTAAGCGGGCAAGAAACCTATTAATCCTACTTTATCGTTAAATGAACGTCGAAGGAGTGATGTGCTGGTCGGTGGAATTGCAACATGACTAACATATTATAAGTCCACATGGACTCGTCTGTTTTTTTAACTCTTTGGACCACGACAGTTCCTCTTTTTTATATTACCAGCCAGTGCCATTCAAATTAAAATTTAATACAGCATAATAATTCTAGATTTAAATTATTTTATTTATATATTATTTTTAACATTTAGTATATCAAATTTTATTTTATGTCGCATAAAAACTTCGCTTCATTCGTGTATCAAGTTTTTAGTAGATATATCAAAGAGAGTGCCATCGCTTACCTTTCAGAAGTAGCACGTAGTTCTTCTTATCTTCGCCGCCCTTTGGGTACTCCCAGTCCACGTCCAGGCCATCGAAATTCCTGTCGCGGAGGTACGGGATGGCGGAGAAGATGAAGGTTTGTCTCGCGTACCGGCTCGCTGACATCTCCTTGAACTTCTGGGTGCCGAATGACCAACCACCTGAGAAAGGTTTCATATTTAATATGTTGTAACACATGGGTGGGTATATAGAGCTTAAAGTATATCTATGTATGTTGTAAAGTATTAGGTGGTAAATAGAGCTTAACATACACCAGGGAAGGAAACATAGTATTTCAGGGACACTATTGCTTTTAATAGCTTGCGTTTGGCCACAGTCTCATCTGATGGTAAGTGAGATGTAGAATAGAATCTTGCACGCTTGCCTGGAAAGTGGCTATTCACTTGTTTTGATTAGTTCCAGGGTGTAAGAGTTAAAAATATAGACGCAGGTTTGAATAACATGAATAGAAAATTGAATGAACTGCACACAAACACAAATTTTATAAATCATTTTCTTGTGAAGGCAGAGATCGTATTATGGGTATGTGTGCATTCCACCAAATATTAACAGATACGACAGATAATAGAACCAGAAATAGATTTTAGCGGTGAGATCGTAAGGCAGCGATAAACAATGACTCACGAGTAATGCACACGTGGGAAAATCAATTTAGATTTATGGCACAGAACTGTGCTCTTATGGTGGGTTTACACTATGCTACGCTACTTTTTATATCCCGCTATTTTTATTATGTTTCATATCTCGCATTTCATTCCAGTTTGCGCCGTGACCTCGCTGCAATTAGCGGGAGCTCATGACTTCGTACAGGTCCAAAGCTATTTAGTAGAGCCACCTCGAAAAATGCATTTGAGTTAAGCCTATATATAATATAAACATGTGTATAAACACTCAGGAGACATTTTATAGTAAAATAGTATTAAAACTATTTTACTATAAAATGTCTTTAATATAAATTCTATTAGTAAAATAGCTTTAATGGGAGTAGAGGAAGCTAGCCGGCTAGAAACATTAATTTCTAGTCATTGGATTTTATAAGTGCCCAATAAAAAAGGCAATGAGGACGTGAGTACTGATTGAAGTATGTAGGAGTATAGGACCAGATCTATTAATTATTGGGTTTCCTGTATAATTACGTATATCTGTATTTAATCCACACTGGAAGAGAGGGTCCTTTTTCAACCTTATCACAAATTTGCTATCCATAAGAGATTGGTTGGATAGCGCCAACAATAACCATGTCAGAAGAGATTGGAACCAAGACACAAGAGTTCTTCTTTCACATAACGTAATTTCGTTTTGGCCCAGTCGCACTGAGTAGTACTGATTTTTGATTGACTGATTTTTCTTATTTTAAGAATTAATTTATGATATTGGCGAGTTGGTATCAATGCGCTCGGTGTAAGCACACCGTTACAATACAATACATTCCTATGTAGTGCGGGGAACGGTCGATAAAAAAGTATCGATTACGTTAGCGCACGGTTGGTTGCGCGACGATTGTACATATGTATGAAAACTGGTACGGTTTTTGTGTGTCGTGAAAATAGGTGAAAATGTCGTGCAGCTCTTTGTGTCGTGGGAAAGCGGTGACGACATGTTCGCACGAACTAGTGACGGATAGCATCGCGGATATACATCGATATCGGCATTATTGGAACGTCATCGATGTAACGTTTATTTGGGTTGTATGTATGTAAAACATTGTTATGTGACATAACTATGTACCTATCTTTGTGTGGTTTTATGTAAGGTTGTAAAAAATCTGGAAATAATAGGAAAAATAGCTTTCTGACGTTTGCATACGTCAAAAGTAAGCCTCGTCATATGGATTGTTACTCTCCATACTTTTAGTGATAAGTCTGTGGTCAAACTGTAGCACAGAGTAGAAATTTATGGTGGTATATATTTTATCTACAATTACGATTAAAATTCAATTAATTACAGTCGAATTTTGATTACAGCTGGACTACAAGTAACAGCAGTAAGACCAAAATATTGGATATTGCAAATTAGTTTTTAAGACTTAGTATAGTTCTTACAAGTACAGAATTTATCACTCTTGAGATCGAGTACAAATATCTAGAGACCGCATGATCAGATAAAACCAGATGATTGCATAGGGAGAACATAATATACACGACAGAAATTCGCTTATCTAATAAGATTATAGTCAGTTACAAAAAAGGCTAAGTAGAGCGTTCATTGGACTAGTTAGTGAACTAGCTAGCCAAGTATATATAAAAAGAAACGTGACATCGCATCTGTAATATCCGAAGGGGTAGGCAGAGTAGTGGATAGTAGTGACTCGGAGTCTGGATTTGTGCCCGGTGTATGGCAATGGGCTCACCACGTATTCCACGGGACTTAAACGTAACTGGTGAAACGTGGGAGTGTACCACGCTCCTCTGCTAAGTATGTATTATCAGTTATCCCCAATGACGTCGCCGAACTATACAAATAAAAATATTGTTTTTGCATTTATGAATAGCAATTCTTTATAATTATTCCGACCACACTATAATTTATTCGATGGCATATTAAATAAAGGAAAATACTTACGCAATAATACTTACTCATATAATCTATTACATAAATGCGTACTTTCTAAAAGACAATCGGTAAATACTTCCTAAGGGACGTGTTCAATTGTCAGCGATTATATCGTCCAGTGATCATATTGATGGCAAGGTAGAATTAGTTTAGATACTTTTATTGTCATATAATATTAAATTAATGAACATTGGGAGTACTACACTTCTCTGCATACCCTGTTAATGTAACAGGCGCTACATGAAACTATGGGAAGTCCACCACGCTGGCCCAGTGTGAGTATCACACCTCAAATGCCTAAGCCTAATTACTGAGAATTTTAACTTATATGTTAAATCACGATGTTTTCTTTCGTACGTACGTCGATTAAAATGTAAAAAATTAATTTTAAAACAGCAGTAGCCTAGTAATTTAGATGTCAACTTTCCGCTTCAGGGGTCAGAGGTACAAATACAGACACCTTTGACTTTACAATGTTATGTGAGTTTTTTTGAATTGAATTAGTTTCATTTCTATATTAGCGGTCGGAAACAAAATTTCAATATCGATTTTCGACATAGATTGTCTTTATGCAATTGATATTTAGAGGTCAATTTGATGTGAATTCATTGTAAGCACAATGATTTTTGTTTGTGAAGATATCAAAATATCTATGTTTTTTTTTGTTTTTTTTTTCCAACCCATTAGAATTCCACTGTTGGAATAGGGGTTTCCTCTCATATTGAGAGGGTTAAGGCCATAGTCTGCCACGCTGGCCAAGTGCGGGTTGGCAGACTTCACACTCCTTA
>DWMG01004278.1:0-11069 GCA_018244855.1 Elbella merops | reverse complement strand
GACTATGGCCTTAACCCTCTCAATATGAGAGGAGACCCGTATTCCAACAGTGGAATTGTAATGGGTTGAAAAGAAGATACGCAAAGCGCGTATCTTCTTTCTCTTTCGCATCGTCTTTCGCGTATCGTCTTTCTGATAACGGAAAATTTTTAATCTGACGAGTAATTAAGAGAGGATGGCCGTAAAAAAGGTGTAGAAAAAAAGTTATTCGAGCGTGTCAGATATGCAGAGGGTATGTTAAGTGAACTCAAAAAAGTGTCTTATTGAAATGACTGACGATTTGGATCCGGCCAAAAGTCATGACCGATTTTCAAAAATGTAAAAAAATGTGATATTGAAATTCTCGAGCGTGTCAGAAAATCATATGGGGAGAAACCTTGTACCCTGTAATGTACCCCTACCATATATGGAGCCTTTAAATAGGGGCATGCGTTGAGGGTAGCCCATCAGATTAGTAAAAAAAATCGATCCTCAGAAAAACTCGAGCGCATCAGATTAAGACAGGGTAAGTTAATAAATACATGCAGAAGAGTATGCCCTGATTCAATAATCTGACGATTAAAGCGTGGCTTATGGAAATGGAGGAGTGAAACAGTTGTAAAAAAAACGTAACCTCCAAATACTCGGGCGTGAATGATTTTTCTTTTTTTTTTTGAAAGATATCCTCTGAGTATTACGCGCAGAATCTCCTCTTGGGCTGCCCTACCATTAGGCTCAAAACTTTTCAGCCGCCCCTCGTATGTCAGCGTATTTTGCGCTAAATGGGCGGAAATATCTAGTAGCGTACAAAGGGTTCAAAACTAGATTCTAAAAATATGATAATATGTGGTAGCCATGCTAAATATGGTAATAATGTTAATACCCTACTTTAAATATTACTGGTTAATAGGATAAAACGTTACTTCGAATAAATTATTCTAGAACATTTTCCCAGATCAAACGCTGGATTTCATTTACGTCACGTAATCCCGATCTATTAGCGTCATGGATTATTTTGGATTATTCAGAGCCCTACATTATAATGTAGCCCTACGTTTTACAGAGCCCTATTCTATTGAACAATATATTAATGTGTAATTCCACAATAATGATTTTTTCGGTATTTTTTTATTACGATAATCAACGAACACCGTTTGTTTAATTACGGATGTGATATGAATGCGATTGTTTTAACTTTGTTATTTATACTACGAACATACGTGAAATTTGTCGCTACATATAGTTGCGTTCATTGAATTAAAACTATTCAAATACGTAGATAGATACAACTGCATAGCATTTTTATCCGCTTAACCGATTTCAATCCTATTTGGTTTTGCGATTTTTAAGTGCATTTGTTTTCATTTGGATTCTGTTAGGAATTCTCTTTTAAATTAGATATTGCTTTGGTTTTTATAAGTATAGTAATGCAAGGGTGCCGGCTGACTGTGAAGTCTTCTGTATTATACTTGTAATTCTTTAAAAGGATGAGGATTCTGAGTACGAACGCATTGTAGTAATACACTATACTGTTAGTACACTATTACTGTTAGTAATACACTATTAAAAACACTAATAGTATTATTAATAGTGTGTTACTAACACTAACAGTGTGTGTAAAATTTCTTATTTCACTTATCTTGACGGAACAGATCACATAGGTACTGGCTAATAGGATAGTCAGAAGTTCCGTAACCGGTGTACTCGTAACAAGAGAATAAAAAACGTAGAAGTAGCCTTTGCACGTCAGGTTTGTAAGAATAATAATATTTGGCACTCGGTACTCTGTGCCCAAACAGTATGAGGCCTGCTGTGATGATATAATGGTCATAATTTTTTTCCTTAATTTCCATGCTACCAGTTTTATTCTTCGATACACAGGCAAATAGTTTCGTGGGAAATTGAATGCCAGCGTTTCTAAAATTGATATTCTAAATCTGTCATATGAGACATTCTGTACGACATTGACAGCGTGGGATTTGAAAACATACATGTTTAACAATAGAATTCAAAATTCAAACGCATACGCGTCATCTCAAATCGATTGTTATAACTGAATGTTATCACTGCAAATAATACAGGAATCAATGAAATCCGACATTGTTTGGAGATAGCCAACATGTTGCGTCTATACGGAAGACAATGAGCGAAATTATTAAAAAATATATTTTGGTCACGGAAATCGTCCGGTGCGGCCTGAATTTTAAATGTTATTTATCTGTCTAATTATAACTTTATTTAATTTAGTATTAAATTTGTGTATGGAATTTATTTATTAAAAAATTGCGTAATTGGTATAAATTTCTATCGAGATGGTTCAAGTTTGGAATTATAGTTACTACTATATTATATAGTTACTACTACTATAATTGTTATAATCGTTATTATTGGTCTTCTCAGAATAAATATTACGCACTGTTTGTGTATTTATTAAAAAGACAAACGTAGGTAATTAATGTCTAGTCTAATGGGTCATACTAGAGCTGCTGGTTTATACGAGTAGATGGAATTATTAAGAGACGAGTTGTTTGAATAGTTTTGAATGGTGAGCCGGTAGAACAGCACAAAAGTATTTGTGTGCAGAACGATAAGCTCTTCACTTTTTTCTTTATTAATTACTAGCTGACAGGGTGAACTTTGTACCGTCTAACAATCAATTAAAATCTAGGCTTAAAATTTTTCTCCAATAATCAGTACTGCAACTCTGCAATCTCGGAGCTAGAAGCTGGTAAAAAAATCTAACGGCTGGTAAGACGCGACCTCCGAAGCTTCAATACATGCGCTATAAAGGACACGATTACCGAAATCGCGGGTCGAATTTCTTTATCCACCAGCTAGGCCGCAGAAGCAGAAGAAATCTGATGAAGTTAACTACAGCTGAATAAAAATTCGTCGCTTTTCGGCTGGACATTCTCGCGGAAGTTCAGGACTTCGACGGTAAATTACACACTTCAGAAGCGTCTCGTCCTCAACCCGATGAAATGGATCCCAGAGTCTCCTTAAACCGTCAATTCGCAGAGTCGCCAGAAGTCAGCTTAGACTAATTCCTGATTTCTTTGGGGCAGCTTAAAAATGGAAATCTCCTGGAGGTGATGGAATCACGACGGAATTGCTAAGGGTAGGGGGCAAAACCTGCACTTGTGCAGTTTCAACATATATTCAATTCTGTTCTCTTTTGGGTAGAACTCCAGAGGCATGGAGCAGAAAGATTTCGGTAAATTCTACAAAAAAGTGGCCAAAACCCTTTTGTAGAACTACCGACCTATTTCACTTCTGAGCCATGTCTATAAACTGTTCTCTAGAGACATCACAAATCCTCTCGCGCGTAGGCTTGACAAATTCCAACCCCCCGAGGAGGCAGGTTTTCGAGGAGCATATGGCACCATAGACCACATTCAGACAGTGCGGCGGGTATACAGAATAGCCAGGAGTATAATCAGCCCTTGTGCTTAGTGTTTGTAGACTCTGAGAAAGCCTTTGACTCTATTGAAACCTGGTCTGTTCTGGAGTCCCTGTAACAGTGCCATTCGATCGCTATCAATTTGAGTGCCATCGAGTGGCGATATGTCCTAATGTAAAGAAATATCTATGAAAGCTCACCTATGACCGTCCAGTACAGAATCAGCGATCTGAACCTATCCTTCTGCATCGAGGAGACGTTATTTCCCCAAAATTGTTCACAAATGCTTCGGAGGATATGTTCAAGTCTGCGAGGAGTTTGCGGACGACATCGTTATCATGGCTTGGATTACCGTGCAGGACTCGCAATATATGATTAGCAACCTGGCTGATTCCTCTGCTCGTGTCGCTCTCCGTATTAATTTATACAAAACCAAGCTAATGTTCAATGAACATGTCCTTCCGGAACCGATTGCCCTAATAGGGATCCCTCTGGCGGTTCAACAGGAGTAAGTATACCTCGGGCAAATTTTTCAGTTAGGTAGAAAAAAAACTTCTAGAAGGACATTTGTAGAAGTACGACTTGGCTGGGCAACATATAGGAAACTTCGTTGCTTTCTGTCACAGTTACCCCAAAGCTTAAAGACGAAAGTTTTTAATGAGTGCGTTCCACTTGTTATGACATACGGAGTCGAGACTTGGACGCTTATAGTGGGACTGGTCCAGCAATCTAAGGTCGATCAGCGAGCTATGGTGTGGGCTGTGGTTGGTGTCTCTCCGAAAGATGGAAATATAAACTATTGAAGAAAATAGAAATTATTGAAATAGCTCAAAAGATCAGCGAGCTGAAGTGTCAGGGAGCTGGGTCACTTCTGTCACAGAACCGATAGCCGCTGAAGCAGACGTGTTCTGGACTGGAGACCGGGACTATTGGCAACCGTAGCGTAGGATACCCTCCAGCGAAGTAGTGACGATATACGCAAAGTGGCTGGCAGTGGTTGGATGCGAAAAGCTGCAGATCGAACTTAGTGCCATTGGAGAGGCCTATTTCTAGCACCTGACGATGACGGGCTCACAGTGTGTGCGTACGAGCGTGCTTGCATGTGTGCGTGCTGCGTGTGTGCGAGCGTGTTATAAATATTTTTGTGTGGAAATGTCTCTGACAATGTAAGTTAAACTTTTTTGCGAGGGCGAATAAGCTACCTAGCTGGGACACTCAAGAGGCAAAAATCGATTTCTCAAATTCTGCACACATTAAATTAATATTTGCGCAATATCTTTGGGAATGTCGTCGCCGATACCGTCTAAATCATAGCCTCGTGGTTAAGAGGATTACTCAGAAGAATTGGAAAAAGAAATTAATAATACTTCATTTGCAAAATCTTAATCTTCAACGGGCAAGTCTAGGAATACTCGTTTCGAAACAGCAACTTTTAAAGAAACAAATATTTAAACCACAATTTTAATGGTTTTAAGTAATAGTTAATTTTTTATTAATATTATTTTTAAGTGTTTAAAATCAACATATCTTCCCTCTCCAGAGTTTTTAAAGTAGACCACTAGTGTTGTTCACATTTATCCAATAGCTCTAATTGGGCACAAGTACGCCGGAATTTTGAACTCCAGAACTCTTTAATGTTTAGATCTAGCAAAACTACATTTCAACGCTGCCAATATCAATATTGAAGTGTGTATAATTAATGTCTGTTACGGTGGAATTCAGAGGCCTTGTGACAAAAGCTAACATCACCACTGTTTCTGAAGTCTTCGTACCTGGTGAGAGAAGTTTCCTCCATATATGTCAGTGTTGTTTTGAAATAGCTAATGTCAATGTTAGACTCAGTTTCTCGACAAGGTTTTAATAGTCACGGAAAGGCAATTAGGGTTTCTCTTTCAAAATCTTCAAAACCAACAATTTGGAATTACTTCTTCTAACATTGAAAAATTGTTTTCTTTGTCCCTTGTAACTTACGCTTAAGTTGATTTAGTTGAAAAGTAACATCCACCATGAAATAAAATTTCTGGATCCACAAATCATTCCTTAGCTCTGTCTAATGAACACTTCTCTCAAGAAGAAATGCTTTAATTTCAGTGAACAGTGAAGCGAAACGTTATAAGAGGTTTCCTCTCGATTATCGTGTTATGCAGCTCCCTCTTTTTCTCGATAAGAAATTCTTTAAATTGGTGATGGTAAAGAGTTTGAGCTCCAATAGAGTTAATAAACTTAATTAACGATTATATTACTATTAAAATTTCTTCAGATAATACACATAGTGTTTGCATTAAACATTTCGTGGTAAAGTCGCAGCCTAGGAAGCAAAGAGCCGCATGTGGTACGCGAGCCACCATTTTTTCACCGTTGCTCTAGGGCATCTGTTATCATGGTCAGCCTGCACTGTGGGCTGTGTAGTTTTTCTTACGTAATTCAAATATTTCGTACTATTAATTAGCTTCAGTAGTTTGTGCGCCATTGATTCCGGCGGTTTTTCTTTTTATTTCGCTAGCACATGTACGCGTAGGCTGATGTATTGATTTGTATCATTTTTCACGTTGTATTCACGTCATAGTAGGTACATAAAATGCTAATATTTTTTTATGTAAAATCGTAATTTCTTTTACAGTCGCGATTCAATCAGCGTCGGTAGCAGCACCTAGCAGTAATGAAACACAAGTGGAGATCGTCAACGTAAATAGAAGAGGCGCGGTTACTGGCCGCTTTCTGACATTGCACCGCCGACGCAGGCGGGGCGCCGCACCGCTCGTGGGCGAGATGGCGCTGCTTGACGATTTGCTGCTCGGCCAAGTGCGAGCTAGTCAGGTACGTACAAATATTGTCTATTTTAAAGTAGTGCTAGCGTGCTAGCGAATAATTATAGCCTGCATACATTCTTCGTACTTTGAAATGATTAGAGAGTAAATATGAAAGGCAGCACGCGTGGGTGCTTATGAAATACTACTTTACGATTAACACCTTTTTATTCTGCTAACTCAAGTAGGTAAAAATCAAAAAATAAGTAAAAATTTATCGAATGCTCTATAAAGGAAACGTTTTCCTCTCGTATAATTAACCTAATAGATAGTTTGCTCTCTGCTAATGGGATGTGAAGACGCTTCATTTTTGTTTGGACTTCGTTACAATGTTAGCAAATGACATATGCCCATACTTGACATTAATGTCTACTGTATACACATACGTGAACAATTAGCCACAAAACGTAATTTTATGTTTCCTTTTGGTTCCACTATTATTATAGTCCTCTGCTTTTTAGTCCGGCTAATTCCCGGGCATTATCTTTTGAGCTCTGAGAATTTTTCAATAAATTTCAACCAAATCTTCCTATTCTGAATCATTGTTGCATTTGCTGCTCGCCTATAAGACGTGTAAAGAAACGCGTATAGTGTTTTTGAACACAAGTATCATAAGAGGAAGATGCGGCGAGAGGCAATTGAGACGCTCACTCGCATCATGATCGCCTCAGTCCTTCCACGCTGTGTTCACTCCGGCCACAAATTTAAATGTTATTTGTATTCACAAGACATAGGCACGCAATAACTGCTGTGTATGTATGTGACGTACCGCGACGACGATCTTGCCTTCCAAGCAGCACGAGCAAGGACGATTCTAGAGAAATATGCGTTATTATTGTTTACGTTGCGACGCCTGTATGCAGCGTTCACTGAGCTGTTCGTGGCGCGACGTAGAGTGAAAGTGACCTTTCAGTCGTAAATGTTACAAGAAGTCGGACCTCATAAAATGTGGTCTATCTACATCAATAGCGAATAACTTATACAGTTTCTATATCATTTTTATTCTTAATTTGCTTCTACGACCTCAGCAGATGTAGAGTAGGTATGAAGTACTATGTAGGCGACGTCATATTGCGTCGAATGCTCCACTATGCATATACACCTATGTTCATTACTGAGTATTCCTCGTGACATTTTATCCCTAAATACTTAACATTCTGAATTGAGGGGCGTATATAACGACTAATAAAAATCAATTAATGGTCGTAACGCTGTTGAAGTTAATTGTTCACGCGTGTGTTATCAAAATGTGTCGAAGGTTTAATCGGTCTTAATCTGGCCGCAAGGTTAATTTATTTTCAAAGCAGTAGCTGTCGCAAAACTTTACAACCCGTAGAGTGCGCAGTTATAAGAAAGTAAATTTCACGTGCAACGCTAACAACAAAAATACATATGTTTGCCCTCATGCTAATGTTCTTTAGCGAATAACATAATTCAGTTATAAACGCCTTGCGCGAAAAAAACAAATCCTTTTTATTAAAATTCCTGAGCAACAGCCATTGACGAACGGCCAAGAATCTTTTGAACAGACATACATACGCTATTGTGTCAAAAACATATTTAAATTCAACGGAAAGATGTGGATATTATTCGTTGACATGATTTTTATTTGTTTCTGTCATTTATTACAATTCAGTCAGTAGGTAGGTTGCCTCCCTCCCTGCTTTTTTAATATATTTATCTGTATGCGAAAGTTTCGCTTGCGTCTTAATATTAGTAGTTCATTTTGTACTATACTTACAAAAATATGTTTGTTAATTTCTTTATGAGGTATATTCACAGTATGCTTTTTTTGCAGTGCATTCTAAAACAGTCCATACGTTGGCGATTCAACACCTTTGCATTGGAGAACGCCGCTGGAGGTAATGTATCCAATACACATGTTATTTTTTACCTGTACAGCATGTCTGCGATTAACTAGATATAATATTCAAATATGTCTTCTTATTTACAAACATTAAACAACTGGGTTTTAGGTAATCCATGTTCTATTTCGTTGTCATTGCAACATCCGGAATATGTCAGACAAGGACAAAACATATTCTAGTTTAAACATAACTATTTTGGGATCGACATGAAATGCGTTAAGAGTTTTAAAGGACGGAGTAACGTTTTATTTGCTTTGTGTATGTTCATTACATGTTTTTTAATTAATTTACTTAGTCTTGTTAAACAATTTTATGTCACGAAAATAATCTCGAACTGGCGGCTTGGGTTTTGTGTTGGTTCATGCAAATGTTAAATTATGAGGTTGTAATTTTTATTAATAAGTTTGATAAATTTTTAATCGATTTAATGTTATTTCTGTAATTATTCCTTACGTTTCAAGTTGGTGTTCCAATTTACCCGAAGCTATTATACTAAGCATCGATCTAAAGTTTAGCATACCGGCACCGGGGGAACTAAGACTATAGGGATATTACCAAAGTACTGCGCATGTATAACGCTCGACAGTAATATTTTTAATTGTTTTACAAAGGAAATAAAACTTAAAATATATCCCATTATAGTTTCGTATCAACACGATGTTTAATAATAGTACTAGTATTTACGTATCATAATCCTAACTAGTAATGTGAGGAACGACGTTCGCTTAAGGCAAATACATGAACATCTCAGAGGAGAATACACTGAGCCGCCACCAGTGTGTTGCAACCCATGCTGTAAGAGTACAATGCGCGTGTGACGTCATTAATTTATATTCAATCACTCGAAAAAGATTGCCGTTGTACGGGATATTAGCATATTTAGGATGTTTTGTGATTAGAATGTTTATTTCTTGGGGTACCTAAGGTTTAAGTTTAAATGTTGTGGGTTTATTATTATTAACATTTATTACGGTTATCAATAAGATTTTCTGGTGCTTTTATTATATTTATTGATGTGTGTTATAAATTTTCGTAGGTTTTTTCATAATTTGTAAACGTAAGATGTACCATGACGAATATATTTCTCGGATGAGGTAGGCAGAACCACTGTTTTACATCTATACACTCTCACGTTTCTCGGAAAACGTGAAGAGCCTTTTCAAATCGAGGTTCAAACTACTAATAAGGATTTCAAATTAGAATACAAAATAATATTCAACCCGGGGATCGAACCCACTACCTCTTATTCGGCAGTCGTGCTCGCATTCACTGTAATAACGAGGCGGCCATAATTTTTAGAGTTACTGAATTGTTATATTTCAATCTGGTAGGTTCTTATAACACGAGAACTTTACGATTCTAATCACAAGCGCGTATAAGAGGTATAGGTATAGGTATATTCGTTAGAATATTCCAGACAAAACTTCATTCTATGCGTATTAATTTCGAATGTTACCAATTTTTTCTACATTCATGTGTATTTTAAATAAATAATATAACAGGTCAATAGCTCATTTGCCCATTTTTTCCGGTTAAGTCGACAGTGTCAATATTCCAGCACAGATATCTGGAGACATGATAGTGTCAAGTAAGTTCGTAAAGAAAAAACGGTGATCCACCGGCAACGGGTTGGTCATAGTGCAGCAGCACATTGAGTAGTAAATAATTTTTTGGGGTTTTGTTAGCGAGTGCGCAAACACAGCGTTGGATTTTAATATCTAAAGCATGTCTGACTGTGTTTGTGTTTCACACAATTCAGCGTCTATATACTTACTTTATGATTCATTGGACTATCGCAATGAAACTAGGCTGATTGATTCATGAAAACCGTAGAACTGTGGAAATATGTAACACAACACATTTTAATTCACTATAAATTGTATTTAGTCGCTTTCCACTTATACTTAATTGAAAAGTATTATTGTTCTGTTCATATTTTAATTTTTTACCCCATGGTACAGTTTGTTTCATGTAAACAAATTAATTTAACTAAGCACCAGTCAAGAGGCGCTCATGACACTAGACGTTTTTTCCATTCATTTTCACTGGAAGTTTTTCTAGACGTGTCATCACATCTTTAATCCCCGAAGAGATACAGAGAAGAGGGTAATACATTCCCGCGCTTCACCAGTTACTTTACGTCCCATTATAGTACGAGTATAGGCGGTGAGCCTATTGGTATATACCCGGCATAAATCCAAAAATTTTAAGATAAAAAGTCCTATTGTACCCCCCGACCAGGAAGGGATCGAATCCAGGACTTCTCGATTGGTGATTGTGCTTGATACCACTAGACCAACGAGACAGTAGTTAGGTATATTAAACATCCTTAAAATACAGTTACGAAATCTGAAATCAAACAATTTACAATTCAATTGTTTATGCGTTACTAGATACGAGTAGGGTTGTCACGCTTTATTCCCAAACGTCATTTGTATTTTTCTATTATATCAGAAAAGTGATATTAAAATTATCATGAGAATTTATTTTTTATTATAATACCATTAAGCCAGGTCTCTAGTAATGTACCTAGGTCGAGAGCACTGAGTGCAATATATATATCCTACGTCGATTTCGGAGACATCTGGGCTTCTATTTATAACTATATTATTCTTCTGACTTATAATTGTCATATTCAGATTATGTCTTCTTAATCGAACGATTAAGAGTGAACACTGTTGGCATAGTGGTGGTGATCGATGGCACGGCCACACTACCTGATTAGTCATATCACTGCTTGTTAGCTCTAAGTATTGTACTGTAGCCGTCTATAATAATGTTTCTAAGCGAGGCGGCGGCTGAACACCATACCAACTGCCAAATTTGTATGCAAATGTATGCAATTGCGCCGAACGTTGTCCAGTTGGGGATAGGACAAGGAAATGAATTATTGACGTAATTTGAAAGAGATTGAACATATGACAGTTATAAGGCACTAAGTATGTTCTGGGCAGTGTGACTAGGGAATTTCTGGCTCGACAAATAATGAGAAAGGTATGCACCATTAATTTGTTG
>DWMG01004277.1:0-11070 GCA_018244855.1 Elbella merops | reverse complement strand
AGTTATTTTACATTCCTAAGATTTATGTGTAATAGAGTATAAATAGCTATTATATTAGCATTTCTAAACTGGTATGAAGTAATTGACGATAATAAATATGAATATATAATTCAAAAATACTTTTGAATGAAATTGGTTAATATGTTTACATCTTTTGAATGCTCATTGTGTAAAACTTAAATTAATTATACTAATTAATTATATTATGTACATGAGTAGTAATAATGTGAGCAGTGATTCAAATAAAAATATTAAATAATACAATAAAGGTAACTTACACGGGTAATTCTTTTTCTGTCAAAGTACTCAGTTCCGCCAGCTTGTATTGCTTCAAGGATTCATCATAAGCCCCACAGGCATAATTTAACTTCCCCAGCAGCAGGTGGGCATCCAGTGCAACACCAGCTCGTTTGCCGGCCTCATCTGTAGCCAGGGTCAGGTAGCCTCGTGCCTCTGAGAGCTCCCTCTGTGCTCTCTCTATGTTATCTTTGATTGGTGGCCATTCATCAAGGTAAGCCTCGAGCTTCCCCTCCCCAATAAGGAAATGTGCAAGACTTTCTGTAAAATCATCAAATATTATTTTAATTGTGTGTTTAATGTTTGATCATGATTCGAGATATATAATAACAGGTACATCAAATAGCCATACTCTTGAATGAGAAATAATAAATACTCTATGAGCTGTTGCACATTGGTTGAGCTCAAATGTACAAATTTAATATGTTATCGGAATGACCAAACAAAACACTGTTCACTCAATTATCTGTTATCATATGTATACAGAAAATGAATTCAATAAATGCTTTATAGATGATTGAGTCAGTTTTTAAGTGGAATGCCAACAGCAAAAATACAGTTTTATATACAGTGTTTCTTATCTTTTATCAGTATTAGTGAATAATGCAGATTTAAAATCATTTATGATACCAACCATTGTTACACATTACAATTAACATATGGCACCATATACTAGAGAAAAATTCTTTAAATTTGGCATAAAAGCATACCAGAGAATTACTCATCGTTTGGTTTGAGTCATCACTTTAAGTTTCCAAACAAAATAATGTTGTTGCTATAACCGATTGACAAGCTGAACTATCATTTTGCAAAAGGTAATTGAGTTATTAAGGCTGACTTTAAAGCTTTACATACAAAACCTTCATACACTCCATACACTCATAGATATCAGAATAATGTTTATTTATTAAGTTACTACTACGATATGCCATCATAGGCTCAATCATCTAGTAACATCATATTCTATTTCCAGTTAAAAATCTAGTTCATCATCAAACTAAAAGATAACACAAAGTTATGGCCTGGGAACAGAGCTGGTAGTAAATTGCTACTAACAGCTTATTTCACTGTTTTTTTAAAGTTACTTCGATTTTATTAAATCAGCATGTTGTGTAAAAGAATAATTTGCACACCTTTCTGGCCTATATGAACATTTGTAAGGAAACTAACATATTTTCTTGCAAATACTTGCATCAATGTATTAGACAAAACTACAGTTCATTACGTAAAATATACTTAAAATATATAGTATCAATTAGTTATATATTAAGGGTGATCAATAATATACACCCATTTTTAATAATATACACCCACTCATCATTTGTTGAAAAGGTGTAGTTTCTTCAAGACATTATGATGACAAAAAATACGAATAAAATGGTTGGATAAGTACCTAAACGATTACGAGGTTGCCCACTAATGTTTTAATGATAAGAAATGCTTGCAAGCAAGATAAGGCGTTGCTGAAAAAAATCCCAATGACATAAAAATAAATAGGTGTTCATTCACACAGAAAGAGTGGGTCCAAAGGGTTCTACTGACCATGTTGTGGCGACCTGGCCTTGAGCTGTTGAGCCAAGTCTACAGCCTTCTTCCAATTCGATTCCTCTCTGCTTTTTTCGATCTCAGTCTCATATGTCCGCACAGCGTTTTTGCTTCTCGATGTCATTGTAACCCGAGGATATTAGCCGGATGTCAAAGCATCGATTTTGTGTGTATCAATTCACTAGGACATTGCAAAACCCTAACAAATTGCAAGAGAATCCTCAGCAGTTGAAGGCCAAATTTGACACATGATGACATCCACCATCCGAATTGTAAACGCTACAAAACATTATTTTTTTATCATTTTGACACCTATTTTACTTCAAATAATAAGTAGTGTATTACACTAAAATTAAAATATGATGATTAAACGCAAATTAGATACAGAATATTTGGATAAAAAATAAATTTCACATATTTATCGCAAATTTTTAAAACAAATAATTGAAAAACGAAACCGACTTTGTAAATGCCTCTATATACTACGATATGATACTTGTCAAAATAAATTGGACATATAACACTAGATGGCGCTAAAAGTACTAATAAAGAAGTTGTACTAATCATTTTTGTTACCTCACCCGAATGCTAATATTTTAGGGGACGGTAGAAGTATTCAATAGAATTGTATAATAATATTTATTCTATGACGAACTTCTCTATTCGGATTGTGAATCAATGCAAATTCCTATATTGTCAGGTTTTCGTATAAACTAAATACCTACATAGTCGCACAATCATTGTTTCAAATCGAAACAATAAGTATTAATAATTACATTCACAGCAATCAACTTGACTAATGTTAGATATATATGTAATCAAGGAAGTTCAGGACGTAATAAGCAACAAAGAGACTATACGTAAAAAGACACAATTGAAGAAGTTTTATCGTTAAAAAATTAATCGATATTTGGAAGCACACTCTCACTGGAACGCGAAATTACATTATAATATTATGTAACAATGATCGACCAATAGAAAATATTTCTTATAACAAGAACCCACAAAGGAATTACGTAAAAAGGCTACAGCCAAATTCCATCGAGACGGAGCCATTTAACTTTTCGAATTTAATAAGAAAACGAATGGAATGGCCGGTCTCCTCCGAAACAGAAGTAAATAAAGTTCTCTTGTAGGTACCAAGTTTTATGTGAAAACTTGAGGTCTGTCGTTAGAGAATGTCGAATAAAACTTTATTGTTCTATAACCCTGTATTACGTTGTAACTTTTATTGCTGGTTTAAAAATAGAATTGCCGTTTAATTCGTTTCCTGATTGTGGTGGCTATTGGTTGGTAGTTACTGCGGTGACGAGGTGGTGACAAGCCGTGATGTCGCGTCGGGCGTGCTCTCTCAGGGTGATACTGTCGCAAGGTCGCTCCGAACTTTGATGATACTCTAAATCGCAGAGATTAGCCCGTTCTGTGACAAACCAACAACAACTCGTCAACATTATCGTACAGTAGGTAGGTACCTACATTTATGTAACAAAATTATATCAATTTGTCACTGGTTTAACTGGTACATTAAGCTGGTACACTATAAGCGTTCTAAACCGCTGGGATACCTAGTTTACCGCTAAGCAGCAGACACCAAGATATAACGCATTTCCACTTATTGTTAGTCTCAGAAACAGTAAACACAGCTATGAGTGATCAATTTGTCAAATCAGATGGTAATTTAGTGGTATATGGATTAAGAACACAAATGTATTTGACTACCTCGTTGATCGAGTGGTTACAAGCGCGACTGTCGTTCGGGAGGTCTTGGGTTTAAATCCCGTGTAGGGTACTATTTTTTTCAAATTTCTATTGGTGACTCAGACTCTAGTTCTGTGCCCGATGGATGGCAATAGGCCACCACCTATTCCATGCGACGTAAACGTAACTTATGACACGTGGGAGTGTACTACACTCCTCTGCCTACCTCTTCAGGGATTACAGGCGTGATGTTACGTACGTTTTTTATCGATTTAGACTATAAGCTAGAAAAAAGGTAAGACTATACTACATTTTAAGTTCCATACTTGTTTTGATTTAATTGTAAAGGTGTATAATCACTTCTATATATATGATATAGGTACACCACAGTGAAAACATAAAACAACTTTAAATGCATTCAATCAACAATTTTTAATGTATTTAGCATTAAAAATTGTTTACAATGTTGAAACCACAATATTCAATCACCCAAGTACGATAATGTCAGGTCAATTCTTACGTTAAATGAAGTTGGTAAAGGTTTTATTTGAATATTATTAGGTGTCTACCTAGATATATTCGCAAATTGAAAATTAACTATACGTAGGAAACGATGGCACAATTTGCTTAGGGCGGGGCAAAGGCAACGAGTTTAATGTTGAACAAGGTCAGCGGTAGATAAGTGCGTTGTTGACATTTGAACGTACAATCCAAAGGTTTATAGTCTATGTACACAGACAGAAGCATTGCAAAGTTCATATTGAAATTGTTTACGGAGATATGTTGTGCTGCGCTGGAATTTGATCATACATGTTTTGTTATTTGAGCATACCTATACGTAAGTCGTTAAAATGGGATGCATGTACAATGTCAAATTAATAATAATAATACCGCAGTTTGTTCAAGATTTTTTAAATGTATTAATAGGATCGCGTTTGGCTGCAATCCCACCTGATGAAGAGCAAGATGCAGCTTAGGATGTAGCACCCTCGCCTAGAAAGTGACTATTCACTCTTCTTTTGAATAATTCAACGTTATACTATGTAGAATTCAAACAAAAGTTTTCGCGAAACTCTACAAATTACCCTCCTCTGCATCACAAAATGCACCGCCATTTGCCGCGGAGGAGGTAAGATAGTTATTCAGACGAGCGCGGTACGCGCGCAGAATGCCGCATTAACACTATTCTTTATCGCCCACTTGCTATTCTATTGCGTAACTCAAGATGAAGATTTTCGTCTTATATATGATACCTCAGAACGTACCTCGACAAAATGATACTGACAATGTTTCTTCAAATGCGCGAATAAATTTAGGCGTCTATAGCTACTTCGGAGAACATATTTTTCTCAGACGCAACATCACGCCTGTAATCCCCGAAAGGGTAAGCATAGAATTCCCACGTTTCCCCAGCTACGTTTACGTCCCATGGAATGAGTGATGAGTTTATAGCTATACACCGGGGATAGATGCAGACTCCGAGCCACTACTAAAAATTCTAAATTAGAAAAATTTAATAGTACCCAACGCGGGATTTGAACCCACGACCTCCCGATCGGCATTTGTGCTTGCAACCTTTTACATTTATGCACTTAAATCATTTCCCTTATCCTACTTGCCCTTTCCTGCTACTTACAAAAATTATATGCGTTATTACTTATATGCAATATAATCATTTCCCCTAACCCAAATATTATTACTATGATATTTTGGCTTAGTAATGCTCTAAAGCTGACCAAGATATAACGCAGCGCTCCTAGGTATGACTAAACGCCCTGGCTGTCAACAGGCAATAGCGTAGACGTGTTTAAAGGATATTTTCTGAGACCTCCAATCCAAATACCCACCGTGTTTCTTTTTGTCTCTCCCTATATCCCCGTCTTTTGGTCTCTTCCTCCTTCCAGCAGTGGACTGGGACAGACTGATGGTAATAAATAAAATTGTATCATATGTATCTACAGCTTCCTTTAACATACCGCCGCGTCTACGATTATGATGTATTATCTATGATACTAGTAATATCCCAGCAGCGATGTGAGCGCTAATGAGCGCTGATTGCAGCTAATCGATTGCGCGGCGAGCCATGAAGCAACAGCGATTGCTAGTAATCGATGTTAGCGCTAAAAGCGCTTGATCATCTGGCTACGTGTAGCATTGTTCAGTTCTTCCTAACCTATCACGCATTTCTACTATCTACGCATGTCTCGTTACAAGTTAAAATGCGTGCTATTTGTTACTGCATAAATATATTTAACAGAACGTATATTTGTTTAATGTTTACAGCGAAATTTTTAAAATCGTGTTTTTACGTAAAGGGTGTGGTCGCACGGTCCACGAGTACAGTAAAGGCGATGGTCATAGTTTTCAAGGTCGGTAACATATTTAGGACTGATTTCAAATAGCTATATCTAATATTAACTCCACTCATACTAACGAAGATTACGTCCTTACAACCTTTACGTATTTTAAAAGAAAAGTCATCAATATTTATCATTGCAAGTATGTTCTGTTCTATAGAAATTGTTACCGACATGGTACCTAGTTCATTCTCTATTATTGAATGAAATGAGGTGATGATATAAAAGACCTAACGTCGGTGTAATAGTAATAAATATTATATTCCTATAAATAATTGTATACACTCGTCATTTTAATAGCATTATAGGAAAATTGTGTATCACATTCATACACGACTAGACATCGTTAATCTTTTGGGAATAAATTCAAATATTATCAATGTCATTCACGTGTTAAACAAACTGAAGAGCTCTAGGTACGAGGTAAACCAATTTCGCAGGCGCAGTTCCTCCCTACCCCCTTTTGCCCCGTTTCAGGCCCGCTCCTGCCCCGACATTGACCCGTTGCAGGTGCGTCATTCATGCCCCAACTCGCCCCAGTGCGCCCTAGTCTGACCCAGGCCGAGCACTATACACTAAGTGTACACACATACATAACGAAACGGTATTTGCACTAGCAACGCTACGGCGCTACGAAAACGCTACGTTATCCAAATCGGCTACGATTACTACGACTATGTTAATTCCTCATTCCACGATCATTCTTTGTTACCATATAATCCATGTATATTAGACACCTGAAATATTTCAATTTGTTTTATTCTCTAACAAGTAATATTTGTTCCTTTGTGTTATCTTGTCTCAGAATCTGATCAATTAAATTACAAAAAGTGCGTTTAAAAAGAATAAATAAAGCTAAGTGACCTAACCTAACCTAACTTGGCCTGGCCTGGCCGAACCCGACCCGACCTAACATAACCTAACCTAAAACATTTAAAAAAATCGTGATAGATTTCCAATTGTAATACTCCACTTCTCTTTAAAGTGGTACTTTCCACTAGAATATCATATAAATTATACAGGTTCGTCCTACGCGACTCATCATATCCGACATCTTGCGGCTTTTAAAGACCGAAATAGTAGTTAATTTACCCTAGAAATAGGAGTAAGACTATATTGCCCTAGATGCATTGTGTAAATTCAATATATTTTTCATATTCTATCATTGCAAAACGTTGTATTCTATGTTACTCAATGATGTATAGATACACATATAATTATGATATATGAACATAGTACATTAAGACATGGTAACTATAAAACATGCCTCCATTATTTAATACATAAATATTATTCACTACGAAGTTGCAACTCAAGTATCCACGTCCAGTAGTGGACAGCGACTGCGATATACTACAACCAACTATTCATCATTTTTATGTAAATAAATATGGGCGTAGAGCCTAGTTCCAGATCCGCTCGATAGAGGTCGCACGTCCGCCCGCTCCCGTAGGTACATACGACAGCTCGGATGTAGGCAGATGTACTTGTAATTGAAAACGTGGGCCTACGCCGGAGATGAAAACTAACTTACCATTTCCTGATTTAGCGCTGGTAAATTAACAGAATATATATAATTTAAACTTATAAAACCTGTCAATAAAGTAATTATCTCTTTCGTCTATATCTCATCTCGTCTCGAATTAAAATTGTAGTAGGTATTATTCGTGTTAACCATGCATAAAAGTATATATGTTATTTTTTTGTTACAAATTCTTTTCATAGAACTTTTCTCTTTTGATTAGTATAGGTATTGGCGAACACAAAATGACTACCCACACAGCATAACTCATATGCAGTTTTGAAAATCGTGTTAAAACCTACATTCCATAGATTTCTCCATAATGTTCCCCAGACTACTAAAGTCTGCTAAACCATACTCATAGCGTGACGGATTTGGCTTTAATGAATAGTCTGAAACCTGTTGTTGTGAGAGGAAACATATTTAACACCAGAATAACAGAAAGAGAGAGTACCATTAGACATTTATAACCTGTAATTCCCAGTAGTAGCACTAACTAAGTAGCTAACTAGTGAAAAGTGGAAGTACTACACTCTTCAGACAATCTACCTCATATTTAAACGATAAACAATACCCGCAGCGTGTAATAAAACAAGAACTGTGAGTATCATTGTGGCGAGAGTGGTCTTTGTTGCAGCGTGGCGTGTTGGGCCGCAGTTCGCTCGCTGCGGCTTCCACTAGTGGCGTTTCATCACGTACAACAATTGTACTAGCAATAAATATACCACGACATACATTATATAATGTGTTACTCAATAAGCTCTGTATTCATCGCTATCCATGTTCGATATTTCAAGCCATCGACATCGACCCTCGCGTTTAACTGCGCAGTTCAAAATTATAATTTTTTTTATATTAAGTGACATTTTTCGTAACGTTTCTTATAAGGAAAATGATACTTAAGTTACGTTGTTTACGAATTGGATTCAGCTATCTAGTTTACTTCTACCATTTAGTTTAGCGAGTTAACATAACGTAACACCTGTATTAACCTTTTTTATTAAAGCATCGCGTGCAGGTGGAACGGTCCATATGAAATGTTTTGATTTACAAAGTCTTCAAGCTTTAAATATATTCAAAGTACTAGTGCGAAAAGGCTTACAATTAGTGGTAAGATACAAGTAGCTATGCGTCAAACGTGACTGAGGCATTGCGGCAGTACTTCTAATGCGTTTACCGTTTTCACGACTCCAGAGACGCAGACGTCGACTTCACTAATGAGTGTACTCGTAACTTCATTCAAAAAACTGCTTGTAAGCTCGGCATTGCACATTTTACGTATGTAGTCAAAGTCTAAGTGCATTGTGCCTTTTACGTTTATTGTTTTCTAAGCACAAGCCAGTCATATCCTAAATTGCGCTTTTAAATTTCGAATTTTGTTCCATTTTATTTGTTTGTGATTAGTTAATGTTTTTTTAAAATTACTGACATCAAAAGTAAAAACTATTTTATTTCAATTATTTTTTAGAAAACTATTATTATCTAAACAGTGGAAATGCTATCTGGTAAGAAATGTGTAATTAAACTGTTTTATTTATAAAGGTATATAAAAATACTGCGAACATTATACATCGTTATTAGCATCAATTATTTATTGGCTCTGACCCAAAGATATCAATCAATGTTAAGTCGCAAAAAGCCGACGAGAAAAATCCCGTATTAGGATGTTAAGTCGTTTATACATATATTATTTTTAGTCATCCAATATCTTTTTACTCGACTTTACCCTTCTAACAATTTATTATTCCATTAATCTCGACGCTAATAAAGTCATTTCAAATTGCCACGTACTCTTTTAAAGTCTTTATCTATCTCTCACTCACATTATAGCAATTGGCTGTTCTTAACCCAACACATTGTATATTGTGATTCAACGTTGCAGCTGCAATAAAATGCATTTTATTATTATTACTTCACAACGTCTAAGGTTCTGAATCTATCTCGTATTGTTGGGTTACGTTACAACCTACAACCTCGCTCCATCTATCGCCCTGTGTTTATTAAAGCAGCTTCTCAATATCCCTAGGACAGACAATTTAAGCGCTTCCTTTGTTTCGTTAAACGCATATCATCGGATAGCCAGGTATAACATAACAACAAAGAGAATCTGACGTCACGTTAGGATACTCATTATCTCATTATACTAATGCGGTGGTACCAGTCGGCGTACATACTGCACAAAGAATTTCAATAATACGGAACATTAGTTAGCGGCAAATCACTACGCACCCAGTGATGTCTTCTTATGAAGAGTCTTAGAGACAAGCGTCTACGAACTTTTGGGCATATTGAGGACATATTATGTATGTGATAGTCAATATGAATATTGGCATAAGGGTTGACATATTGGTGAATATAAAATTGAATATTTTTTTATGAGCGAACGCAAGAAAAGACGGATTTTTATCGTTCCATTTCCGCGCGATGCGGGAAGCCGTTACGTCTGGTATTGCTTAATTTCGCTAAGTGTTCGCGAAGATTGCTGATCGCGGCGCCGGGGGACAGATTGTTTCCTTTTCCGACCGCGACGTTATGCTCGGAATATAAATAATTTTTAATACAAAAGCGAATATTTACCAATCTTTTGATAATGTACATACGCGTACTTATATATTTTCACGCCTCGTTCTTATAGGGATAGGCAAAGATTAAGCATTTCCACCTGCCACGGTTCAGGCAGACATTTTAATATGTGCGAAATTTCAATTTAACAATAATCTTTCTTTATTAACCCTTGATTTCTTTTTTGGTGATTACATATAGGTATTAAATTATTTTTATTTTCGTAATCTATTGTTACTGGTGATATATAATATTATAAATAAACTGAGCAAATGCTAATCGGGCTATACGAAGACTTACCTCAAGCTTTGGCGCTTTGAAGGGCACGTATGACTTAAGCTCAAGTTCATTTAACCTTCTTCTCACTGTACGTTCACTAACAAGGACGTTACGAACTTCCTCTAGGACATTACGGGTTTGAGAGGCAGTTTGATGTCCATTTCTCAATGTTTGTATCCTTATAAAACTGTCGTCTACGGCGCTGGTTACCCGGTTTCTGCCTTGTCCTCGCCTCCGCACGTACAGACCTGTCTGTATCGTTGAACATAACGGTGGATCACTGACTCCGATACATCTAATGCTAAACTCACTGAACGGCAGGAGTGACCTTCCTGAATCAAACTAACGGCTCTGGCTACAGGAATTGCCGGTAAATCACGCATTTTTAATTAAAGTACGATGTAGACACCGCTAAGGTAAAATGATTAAAAGTAATCCTAGACCACAATAAATCTAATTCTTATTATGAACACTAAAACGTTTAAAGTGTAAACAACCATTTATGAGGGTATAATTTGGGTTTGAGGGATGATATATATGGATACCGATCATAATTCAGTGTAAAGATTAAAAAAAAAAATCCATGAGTAGAGAAAAATAAATTAAAAATAAACCACTTTTTATTAGTGGGGTACTCGAAATTTGCCGGTGTGTTTAGTTATAAATACAATATAAATCCTATTTTACATTTGTCTTGTAAGCTATTAACGTAGCCTATTTTTGTGTAAGGTACATAAATTGTAATAAATGTTATAGTAGGTATTGGTTTATATGACATATTTAACTAAATATGTCATATAAACCAATACG
>DWMG01004276.1:0-11070 GCA_018244855.1 Elbella merops | reverse complement strand
TAAAAAATGTGAAACTAATAAAAGTGAAACTAAAAAATGTGAAACTAATAAAAGTGAAACTAAAAAATGTGAAACTAATAAAAGTGAAACTAAAAAATGTGAAACTATGCATGAACGACTATAAACAAACACCGTACATTATCATCATGTACAAGACAAACATTTATTTTATATCTTCTTATACATAACTGCACTTCGAAACATGGAAATTCTACGGAGTTCCAATTGAAAATTTAATCGAACGTCCAATTAAATCGGGCCGCCTTATGACGTTAGCGACGGAATTGGCTGGCGCGTTTCGTTCGGATTTGAATTTATTTTAACCGCCGATCAATTAAATATTTAATGGACATACCCAACAAATTAATTGATACCGTATTAGGTGTACTCTATTAATAATTAATTGATCAGTACACACACTGAAATTGATTAGTTGTGTGTAATTTAACTACGTGTTTCGAAGGTATTAATAATGAGATTATTATGTAATCGACTATTACGATTAATATAACGATTGTTATGCTGAAAGAGAGTTTTGTATTGAATATATTTGAAATATTAAATTGTTCATTTAACTACTACTAATAATTTCATGGCCTAAGTAATATCCTCTGTGTAACAAGTTTAAGAAATGCTGGAATATTTTTCGTTACTCATTTGCTTTTTGGCTTAGATCAAAGTGTAATATTTCAACAGATTGCGTTATTTCGATAAAGCAATAAAGAAAAAAAAGGGAAAAAGAGCATTATAAATTTCCATGCAAATAATATGCTTTTATATAATATTTTACACACAAACACAAGCAACAATTATGTCCATCACACGAAATTGTGTTCAAAACAGTAATCGAATCGACAACCTCCGGGTCACTAGTTAAAGATACTAAACACTAGACTAACAAAGCAAACAAAGAGTGTAGAACAGAAATAGGTACTACAATTAAGTAATATTTTTTGCAAAACCACATCGCACGTATACATTGGTTACAGTAACTCAATATTAAACGAATTGAAAAACACAATGAAAAATCGTTATTGAAAATTTTGAAAAAAAACGAATTCGGTGTTACATCTCACCGCTCGAGGCACGTTTTGAATTATGAAACGAATCCTTTCTGAATCTGGATGAAAAAATCAAATGATTGAATGGTAATAATTTATTTGTTCTTACTTAGGTTTGCTTATTTGTTAGAATTAATGGTGTATACTCGTATATATAAATAATTTATGTTATATGGTCATGGAATACAGTATATTTTATATTAAGCCAAATTAATCGATGATTATATGCCGTCCTTAAACGTTAAATAAATGAGAAGTAATGACGAAATTTTCAATTGAGTTAAAGGAATTGCTTACAATTATATTAAGACACAAATATTTTTTCCCTTGTATTACATCGTGGGAACATATAATGTAGTTTGGTTGTAAAAATTATTTAAGATTACAGTTAAGCCCTATTAAATTTCCCGGTACGGCTGGGAGTTTTGCGCACTAAGTTTTATTGGAATTAATCGTGGAAAGTTGGTATCGCCTCTATCAGTGATATTTGTTAGTAGTGTAACATTGATTAATGTACTCTTAGTTATGAATTCTATGAATGTTCTTTATTGATAATATTAAAACTGTTATTTTAGTGTAATATCATGTATATTAAACTAATACTGTAGAATTTTAGATATTTTTTGTATCTAATCTTCAATTTAAAAACGAATGTGTTGAATATTACAAGTTTATTTTGTTCAACTTTTAGAAACAATGAGAAAATATAGGCGAAAATATCACGTATCATAGAAATCATTATCAAGAAAGTAACGGTGTATTTTCCTCAAGATAATTTACGGTTACAGTCAGCAATATTCCATGTAAAAATATCATAAAAAACGTAAAGAATGTAAAAAAACGTTTCAGATTCAAATCTTGGAATCCAGAGTGGAAGGTCGTCCAAATCACCAAGTTGTAAGTGCTCACAATATATACAATTATATTAATAATAATGATAATTGGGTAGAAACAACTTCGAGAGAGAGCCTTAAAGAAGAATACAGCTTGGCTGGGAGGCATATAGGAAACTTCGTCAAGTCTTTTCGTCACCCATACCACAATGTGTCACTCATTAAAACAATTTTCTCCACAGTTTTACTTTTATTAAAAATACGAAGAGAAAACTTGAATTTCGTTATTCATTAGTTCGTGTGTAGATGCAACTTAAAGAGCCTTTCAGGTCAGACATTTCCACCCGTCGGTACACAATATTTATCCGCATTTTAATAAACACCTAGTCAAAGATCGCCGCAATATTAAAACTTATTCCAATAAAGGCGATTGTAATCTCATAACGGCGAAAAAATCTGTTTTCCTTTTTTATTTTTTCGCGAGCTCGTAACGATCGTAATAAAAAACGAATTAGTGACCCCAGAGTCAGGGTCCGTGGGTTAAGGCTTAATGGTATTATTTTATTACAAGAGTGTTAAATTTCACATTAAACGGAGGTTATTTCATTTTTTTTCCTTCAGCAAAATTTGTAATTGAAACCCAATGACAGCGGTAATATAATATCGATATTTAAATTTCAATCTGATATTGAAATGTATGTTAGCGAAGGTTGAAGATTGGGTATTTAACGCTTATGTAGTAGGTATAATTATTTTATATTGCCTATAACTTTGTAAGAATACTAATTTACAAATATAATCGCAGGTGATTTACATAACGTAGTTTGTTATTCAATTGACATAAAAAAGTCAATCACCTCCTCAGTGTCAAGTTGCTCCTCGAATTCCTATTCAGCATCCTATTCGAAGTCCTACAAAGAGATGTAGTAAAAACATTTCCCATCAACCTTACTTACATACCCATTTGGTACTTTTGTGACATAAAAAGTATATATAAAAGTAAGATGTTACAAAATTTCTTGATCCTACATAAAATTTACTTGATACTTTTAGTTTAAAAACTAATAAAAGTGGAATCAGACGGAACCACGCTATTCCTAAGTAAAAGCAAATAAATATGAGTGTAGCAAGTGATATTTATTGGGGTAACATTACGGGGAACACGTGACTGTGGGCGCGCACAGTGCTCTGTGTGGCGCTTGTGTTGGACAAAGAGAAAAACATCTCCAAAATAGGTTCTCATTAACGAACTAAAATTATACTATGTCAGTTTCTTCCTTTGAAATTACGACTAATATAGGACATATAGGGTAAAAACTCTTATAAGTAGGTTTTGATTTGGACCCTGAAGATAGATAGACGTTTGTCTTATTTAAAAAAAAATTGAAATACATTTGTGGTATACGATGGAATTATTAGACGAGTGACATTCATTATAATATGAGTTGAAGCGTAAAAAAACATTTAGTAAATTTGATTTACATTATATAAAAATAATCTTAGAGAATAGCTGAAGCACAAAAATTACGAAATAATACCTTTTGTACTGTAACATAGATAATAATTTGAATTTATTTTGCATCTTTATTATTATGTATTATTTTTTTTAGGTCGTGCGTTTGCTGACTAGAATCAGTAGGCGTGCCAATTTGTATTCCACTGTGGTACGGTCCGCAAAACATGCTGGCCGTTGCTCACCTCAACTTGTGCGGTTAATCTTAGTAATGATAAGTGAAAGTAGGACCGTTTCTACATATTTTTCACAAAACAATGTTCGGCTTTTATAATCTTTTATACGCGACGATTCAAAAATAATAATTGCTTATAAGTGTTTCAAATTGAGGGTAGTTTGAGAAAATTTCATTCTTCTGTATATATTTAATCCGACTATGTATGCACATTTAGTTCAAATATTTAAATGTTAGTATATCATCATCATCATCATCATCAGCCTACCTAGCTCCACTGCTGGACATAAGCCTCCCCAAAAGGGTTTATTAAGTTTATGCCTGTAATCTCCACGTTGGACATGCGGGTTGGAGATCGCAGGGCACGGATTTTCGCACGGCCTACGCTGCTGCCTTTCGGCGGCCAGGGCATTTAGCCGGTCGCCAGAGCCTCGTCTGTTATAGCAAGGTGTACCACGTGCAGGTAAGGTTGGCTTGGGTTCCTGAGATGGTGGTTGGAACCCCTTACACCCCAGTTTCCGATCGCAAGCTGATACTGACTATAATTTCATTAATTTCTAGATTTATTTATTTGATTTCAGTTAACAATTATTTCATCTGATCTTAAGACACACTTAATTAAAAGTCAAGCGTGAGTTATCATTAATTTAATTAGCTTTTTCTGGCTTATTAATTTGTAAATAGATCGAGATTAGTAGTAAATATATATGTCGATCGTCTCAGTATGTTTCAAGTACATCGTTCGAAGAATATTATACTCGTAATCTTATTTCATATTTATTTTTTTACATTTTGATGCGAATTTCTATTTTCGTAGGAGTAGTAGTAAATTAACAGAAACTGACCAAGTGTGGCCCTACCGCCCATAGAATCTGCGATTTATGTGGAAAAGGGCTGAGGAATAAAACGATTACAGCAATTTAGTGTTACTAATTAATCACTAACTGCCTCGATGGTTAAATGTTTGCAAAGCGTGACTCCTGATCGAGAGGCCGGGGATTCAAATCCGGGTACTTTCGGATTTGTTACTCGCATTTTCTAACTTAGATTTTCTAGTAGAGATTTCTAGTACTAAGTCTGAGTCTGTATATCTGCCCGGGGCATGGCAATGTGCTCACCACCTATTCTATGGGACTTTAAACCTAATTGGTGAAACGTTAGAGAGTACTACACTTCTCTGCCTACACCTTCAGGGATTCGGGGTTTTACAATTTTTTGCTAATCAATCTATTAGTGTTAACACATGACTGCAAGGATGGGAATGCAGTTAGTATGTACGTGTCACTTTAAATGCTGTTACTAATAGATTCTATCTGAAAACTGAGAACAATATACACGTGGATCGGCAACCACACCCTTCAGTACGAAACAAAATGTTTTAATAATAATCGCTTCATGGTAGAAAATGTGAAACGGTACATCCGGTAGTAATTCCCCGGGAGATCGTCTATTAAATTATTTATGATGGTAAATGTTGAGTACTCCCTTAATACCTTTTCCAACGTAATAGAAAGAAAAACAAAAATTAAAGCTTTTATATGAAAAGACATCACTGTAGCTTATATTCAAATATCAGGACTATTAACAAGTGAAATCTTTGATCGGTTATAGATGCAGGGCTAGCTCTCACGGCTTTGTTTCAAACGTCGTTGTCCAAGTATCCTTGATTCGTACGCCTATCAAACTGGAACATGATACAATAGCAATGATTTACGACTGCAAAATAGGTGTAACTAGCCTTTTGTAGTGAGATCCAAGAGGGATTCTAAGGCTGCTTACAATTTTAAAATCAAACAACCTCAAATTCGCTCCAAGTGTTCGATCAAATCCAAAGTCACCTTTAAATATGTCAACTGAATTCTTAATAAGCTTTTCGGTCAATAGAGAGGAGAATCGTGAACCTTTGATGCCGGGGATTTTAAATATTAATATCTGTTCTACGTACAAAGGAAGTTGCGTGTTAATTTCCTTCAACTTTCTTGTTAATTCACAAAGCTTCGTTAAATTAAATCCTTTTATTCCAATTTAATTAACCCCTTAAAATGTTCCTTTGTCTCTACAACAATATTTTCACACAAGATCTACGAACACAACCTGCTTGGATGTTAAGCATTTGACGTTCGAAATTCAATTATTTGTTTTTGTTTTAATACTTCAAACAGTGATGTCGTGAATGTTTGTAAGTGGAGTCAGTACTAATTAGTGGTTATATAAACTGCTCGTTGTTGGTTTTGATCATGTCAAAGGTGTATTGTACTTAAATAGAACTGAGACGTCAATAATAGATATCTTACCGGGGCTCTCGCAAGCGCCTGATCGATGTTAAGGCCTTAAATAGCATAATATAATTGAATATTTATTTTAATTTATATTCCAAATTCAGATATAACATGAAAAATATAATATAATATGTAAAAAATGGCGCCCACGCCACGTCCCGAAAAAGGAACATAAGTCGTCATTCAGTCTGGTCTTCTGAGAGCTTGAGCAAAGTAGCAGGAAACCGCAAAATTGAGAATGCATGGAGTCGGTAAAAATAGCGCCATTTCGGGAAGATCTATGTCCAAAAGTGGACCTATAATAAGCTGATGGTTGGACGGTCTTAAATAAAATTATACAAAGCTCGGTGAAGTAAACTCTTAACAAAAAACATTAGTTAAATCTATTACTCAATGGTTAATACCTGTAGGCTTAAATTCCCGCAGTAAATAAACAAAACTTTTGACCTCTAAGTTTTTGAATTCGGCAACCCTGTTCCCGTTTCGGAGCTGTTCGTTTGGGAATTTAATCCGTTTGCCAGAATAATGCTTTGATTAATATCTGGTTATTAATCATCCTGCGCTCAACTATTCAACGGTCGCGAGGGAATTACCGATGTTAGTCGGAAATTTCAAATTCAAAATTAGAATCCTATTAACAATATGGCGAGGGGTGAATGAAATAACACGTGACGGAATTAAATTATATTTCCATTTGTTTCGTTTATTCGTATTTGACGAATCGTATAATACGAGTAAGTATGTATTTACTAGTGATTAAATCCTAACTGGGGTCATACAATCTGCAGTTGTGCAAGTTTTGCATTTTTATTAGCTTTTTGGCGAACTTTTAAGCTCTTTTTGGTTCCCAGTACCAACTTTTACGACTCGTTAGCAGCACCTTAGCGGTGCAGGTGGTTCGTATGTTATTACTTTGCAGCTGTTTTCCGGTTACCTGGTTGAAGGAACATATTTTCTTATTGCATTTAAAAACGTAAAAATTATTTATTCAATATTTTCCACAAACGAAGCACAGATTCGAATTGAACAGTGCGATGGAAAAATAACTTTTGTCGTTTCGTTTTCAATCCGCTATTGGAATTGACTAACTTCTGCTAGACACTGTGTGGACTCTTATTGCCACGATAACAAGGAAGCACGAAATAGACCCTAGTATATTGTATTTTTTTTTCTTTTATGTATAGGCTATCATTTGGCCACGACCTGGCCTAGTGAAAAGCAAAAGTGTGGCCTATAATGAAAGATATTTCCTATTACGTACCTATTCACATTACTTTTGAAAAGCCTTATGTAAGAATGCATGTCTAAACACTGCACCCATAAATGACTCCTGGGCGGCGGACAATCGAAAGATAATTAAGAACTTTTCCTGCTATAAGTACTTCTTAGAGTGTGTTATGCCTCAAAAGAAAATGTTAAGGATGGATAAATTCCACGGTATAATTAACCAAATGAGTTTTCATTTTAGTTTGTTTGTATATCGTTATAAGTAGGTTAGAATAGTATCGCGTAGTTGAAGAAGATAGAATAACATTTAATAGTACAGTTGTTGAAAATGAAACAACATTATGTAGGCTTAAATCGTAAGTTAATTATTAATTCTTTGGACTGAAGCTTTCATCGCTTTGTTAGGTACGGCTTTTCACTTGGAATGAGACGGACTACCGCGCTGGTTAAGTGGGGCTTCGCAGACTCAACAGACGACAACAACAATTTGATTCGGGTAAATTAAAAACAAGAGGTGTGCAAAATGTTTAATGTCAAAGCTTTTATTGTTCCACGGTTGAACACGGGTCTGCTCTCAGAATGAGAAGCTTGAAGCCTGTCACGCTGGCTCAATGAGGGTAGGCAGACTTCACACTCATTACAAAACATAATGGAAATTTTTAATGTGCACGGTTCCATACGATGTTTGACGCAAAACGCACAATTTGTGAAGATGCACGTCAGGATTTGAACCCAAGACCACTCAGTAGGGTGTAGAATTTGACATTACTAAACAATCACTGCTCACAAAATGTTCATGCCGATTGAAATGGCACTAATCACATTATAGGTAACAGTTTCAACTGACGCATAGTTCTCGAAGCTTATTTGCAGTTCTGTTCAAGGTCAAAGGCAACTTTTCTCATTTCTAACTTTTTCACTAACAAGCCGCCGCACGGGGCCGTTTCCTGAAACTTGTACAATCATCCCGCAGCATTCAATTCCGCACTGTATCGCTGTTTGTCGACTTAATTCCATTGCAAGTAGGTACGACGTTGACGCGGCTGTAATTAGTTGGGTTTCTTGTGCCGCGCTTCCGTACAGATGTTTTATAAAGTCAGCTTGTAAGTAGTAAATCTGTAAGATCAGTGGTCTGATATAATTTCCATGGTATAATTTCCTTTAGTTAGAAAAGAATATCAACTATCGAATATCTTTCATCGATTTTTTCTCGTCGCAATCGAATACTTTCTATTATTTTTGTAATAAGAAGCACGCTGGATTAATCGTTTGCAGCAAATAACAAATACTAAACTATGTACTTATACATTCATACCTACTACATAACACATTAAAAACAACATCGAAGAAGCAGACAAAAGAGTGTAGTAAACTCCCAAATTCACAAATTACGTCCACACACATAATTTATCAGATATTACGAATATAATTTTGTATTAGCGTTTAAATATATTATAATTTCAGTTTAGGATTTAATTTCACTATATTTCAATTTTATTAGGATTTCATTTCATACGATTTCTTAAAATGCAGTAAATTAAATTATTGATGTAAATATAAATTTATTATTTACGTATGAGTGGAAGTAACGGATTATGTACCACTCACGAGCCATATAGCTGAGAGTGCGGCGAGGCACCAAGCAGAAGTTATTTCATCCTAGTTTGAGGGATGAAACGAAATGAGAAAAGTTTTTCTCTAACCACGTTGCAATTTGATATCCTTTTGTTTATTGTCGAGTTTCATAAAAAGAAAAATAACTCTGCCACTGTGTAGCAAACTTTAATGTCGTTACGATTTCGTAAAGAATTTAAGAAGTTGAATTATTTTTGACGTAGAGAAATTTTTCTTCAGTAATCAATTCAAGAACTGGTTTCACATTTTCTTGCGACTGGGAGACGTCTTGAGTTCTAATTCTGGCATGCAATGCTGTGCTATGTTGAGTAGTTGAGATTATTACCTACTAAGATAAGGGATAAAATCGTGAAGAAATATGTGCACCTTAGAGTTCTCCATAATCACTAAGCCGTCGTGTAATCGGTCAAACCACGCTTGACTATAGTTGAAGAAGTAGAGGCTTTAACGTATTTTATTCTGAGTGAAGACCTACGTTCAATGAGATAACGACAAAGGGATTATAATGTTGAATCGATCAATCAATCAATAAATTCGAATTTCTTAATTGATTGACTTGATGTGTGTAGTATATATCTTCAAAACACGTTTAAAATCACAAGTCCATTATGAAAGTTCTTACCTATCGTTAACGTCCAAACTGTAGAACGAATTATCTTCACGGCAATTCCTAGTGCACTATGATTTGGAATTCTTCTATAACGACTTTTAGAATGTTCACGATTGCCAGTAATGCAATGATATTAATATCATTCAGTTATCTAAGAAACAATATAAGCAGCAATAAACATTAAAACGTTTGATTACTAGAGAAAGTGAGAGAGATGCAAATTAATGTGGTCTTGCTTTACAGTAACTGTTAAATAATACTAAATAAAAATCTGATTTCGTAATTAATGAACCCTTATAAATGAAGTCTGAACTGAAATTATATTGTTAGTAGGTATATACTGTGGTACACTCCAGTCATGTGTTCATTTAAGCTATAAATATTCCGCTAGTTTGTTAAGGCCTCTCTACACAACTGCGATGTATCTAGAATGTTCGATGGTCCGATTACTGATTAGAAGCGAGGAAATAATTTTTGAATCGTTTCCAACGTATTAGCGTTTTCATAAACAAAATGTTGCTATCTGAAATTTGATTTACAGCTGAAACGCACAGAGCAGTAAAAATGGACCTAGCGTTAAGTTCCAATAAGCGCGCTGAAACCGTTCGTATCCCGGGACGGTTGGCTATTTGGGGTTTTCGTTCAACTTTTTACCCGTAAAGTTAAACTGTTGTAAGTTTGTTTTTAACTATAATAGAAGCTAGTGCAGATTAGATGAGGAAAGTTGCGGGTCGGCGCTCGGAATGCTAAGTTTTTAATTGTTGCCACTTAGAGCCGGGGCGCTGGATGGCTGTAGGGATTTTGATGTCATTTTGATTATCATTTATTGTTAGCAGTTCCGAACGCAACAGTAGGTGCAATGTTTTTTTATTTGTACGGTGTATAGCATTAAACCAATTGTGCTTTTATCTCTACATTAAAATAACTAACACTCGCAGACCAAATTGTTAAGATGTTTGTCATTTGATGTACCGAATTGTAAGTTACTAATTGTATAAAAATACTGTCACACTGTAAAATGTTTGCAAGACAGTCACATTTATTTAAGATTCTTTGCTCGTGTACTGAATGTAAGTAAATAATAATGAAATAACAGACGTTAAACAAATCTTAAAAAGCTTTCTATCTCCAACGCAGGATTTTTTTATAGGTATGGTCCATGTTTTTTTTTATATTTACTATAATACAGAACATATATTCACTTTTAAAATAATTATTATTTTAATGAATTCCAAAAAAGTAAAAATTTATTGTCTAATTATTGGAAAATGGTCTTTCTAAAACGTATAAAGAAATGAACATGATTAAGATCCGTCAAATTAATAATGAACACAGGTTGCTAAGCCATTTGCCCTGCCATTTACCTTATTACCCGCAAAATTATACTGCAGTAAGTTTGTTTTTGACTATAATAGGTGGTAGTGGAGATTAGTTGGGTAAGTTGCGGTTCGGCGCCTGGAATGGCAACTTTTTAATAGTTGCCACTTACAGCTCATGCGTTGGGTTTCTAGGAAACTATTTGGTTATCTTTGCTTCTTTGCTATTTAAAGTAGGAAAAAAATGTCTTAAAACATTCCATTTTTTTAAACTGAATATTTTATTTAGTCGCCTTAATTTTACCGCCCTAACGCTTTTAGCATTAAGTCCGCCTTTTTATTCCTGTACTATTTGGTAAGATTTAAATAAAGAATAAATAAATAAATAAATAAATAAATATAATTCGCTTACGGGCTATGC
>DWMG01004275.1:0-11071 GCA_018244855.1 Elbella merops | reverse complement strand
GGAAGGATAAAAGTGTTCAATTTCTATAAAACTGCATATTATAACCAAAATACCATATGTAAATTATATTTAGAAATATAACTTAACAATATACTTAGATATATAAAAGAAGCCTCAAAAACTAGTCAATACTTCTGATTCTAATCATGTTGACTGTAATCTGTAGTACATTGAGCCCCTCTACCCTTGCGACTGGCGGCCATAAAACTTTTACTATCTAATTTAACGTGCTCACTTTCAAATAAATGATTTACGACGACCATCATGTATTATTAAAGGAAATGCAATCTTAACACTAATCAAATCGCTTCGAGTCTTTGATAGCCCGCTATAAAGTAAATAATGTCGACTACCTTATACAGATATACTCCAATGGAAGTTTATTTCCAATTGTTTTTGAAATGGACTTGTATTAACTCGGGAGCCTACAGAAGTGTGTGTGAGGAGTGATGAATGAATTTTAATTTTAAACTATTTTATATATTAGCAAAACCAGGGAAAAAGTACCATCGTTTAGGGAAACCTACGTCCAGTAGTGGACGGTGCCATGATGTCGGGGATGATAATACTGATGAAGACCAAAACTATGGCAAATTGACGTAATGACAGATGCGATATAGAACAATAATATAAGTAGATAATATTAAAGAGTCTTCTCTTTCCCATTTCTTAGATATTTCCATTTTTTTAAATATAAAAGTTAATATTTTAAAATTTTTTTAAGCATAGGCGCACCATAATCATGTTATAACATTACTGGCTCATTCAATCATCGTATGCAATATATTCGCATCAGAAAATTGCTGTTTAATCGCATTACTCGATGGTGAAAACATTTTCCGTGAAATACATTTTAATTATATTTACATTTTAACATCGTTATTTTCGAGAAATTCTTCACTAAAATAGGAGGCAGTGCGGAGGAGACAGCCGCCCGCAAATCAGATTGTGGCGCGCTGGAGGCGGCCCGATAAGGAGCTCAACTTCACTGCCTTTAAACACTGCCTTGCCTCTGTTATTATATTCCGCCAACATTCTCTTTGTGTATCTATGACAGGAATGAGCGCCAATTGCACTGATATTTTCAACGACAAAAGCACGCTTAAACCCGGTGTATTAGCGAACGTTAAAAGGCAGTAGTGAAAGTGCCATGTAATTTTATTCTTTAAATGTGTTTAGGAAAATGTTTTCTTATAGTCCAACTTACTGTAAACTTTCAAAACGATTCTGAGAATTCGCGAGTAGAAGTCCCACAATGAATAGGTGGTGACCCTATCGCTTCTTAGTGCTTATGGTTAACAAGTCTTACTTTATAAATATTCCGACAAACACTATTAATAGTACATCCACTTTCTCGAAAGTTCTAAAGTATTATCGATCAAATTACTAAAGCTTTTATGGCCGTCAATACTGCATTGCGTACTTTATGACGTATAATTTTCAGCATCGTCTATATAAGCTTCAATCGACACCATGTTCCGATTTCGACGTCGGTTTTATTTTAAAGTTAGTCGCGACCACAGTAAAACTGCTAGACTGTTGCCACGCGTAACTGGATTGCAATAGCATTGTTATGTCGACGGGCAACTGGGGCTTTGAATATAGGACAAAACGCTGAGTTATAACCAATACCCCATACTGTTTTATTTTCAGCAGGTACATGCGGCTGGAGAACTAAATTGGTTCCCACACATGGCCGCTTCATAACAGCTATTGTTTTGTTGGAAGCTGCGGATATAGGACGAGACTGGGAGTTAGGGCGGATTTTCTTTAATTTTATTTTGCGACCTGATCGCAGTTATAACAATGGAACAACTAACTGGCATTCTGTTTCAGCCTATTAGAATTTTCTAACAATGTTCTATCTTATTATAGACTTAGATTACTGATTTAACTATTCAAATTAAAGGATCTTTTTTATGCCGAAAGGAATTACACAATATTTATATATGTTGCAATATAATTCTCGTATTAGGTACATATTTACGTCAATTTCTTAATTTAATTTCAATATTAGGTACTCAATTAGAAACTTAATGAACTAACGAACGCGTAAATTACAAGAATATACATATAGTTATCTGATGATCATATTAGTTCATATAACGTTGTGAATATTGAATACATGTACAATCGCGAATATATATAGGTACGTATGTATATTCAGTAAATCTCTAAGGTGTGTGAAGTCTGCCAACCCGCATTTGGCCAGCCTGGCAGACTGGCCTAAACTCTCCCATTCTGTGTGGAGACCCGTTCCAACAGTGGAATGATAAAGGATAGCATTAGTCATATTCGGTTACCATAATTTAACAAGTGATAGACAACGTTTATTTATGAATTGAAATTTATCGACGGGTACGACGCGTTACACGGGCGCTTGAGACATGACTTGAGCGTTGTGAGACTTGCGAATAGCTGTAGAATAAACATTGAAACTTTGTGTGTAACATCGTGGAGTGATGTTCTTTTGTTTTTATGTCTCACTCCGCGGCGATATGTGCCTACGGAAGTTTTCCACACATGGCCGCTTCAGTTACACGAATCGGTGGCTGAAGTAATATTGAGACGTACAATTTGACTTGTATGTATTTATCAAACTATTAATGGTACATCCAGTTCCCAGTTTTAGTCCAGTTCCGGGGTCCCAGTTTAAGTTTTGGTGTGCCCTTTTTGGTACATTATGTGTATTTTAAGGTTGATCGACGTATGGTTCGAGGAGCCTTGGTTTATGTCTTGGTTTATAATGTAATGGACTCTAGATTTACTTCCATTAATTTCTTTAGTCTTTTTTTGTAATATGTTGATTTGAACAGAACTTTTTTTATAATATTATATATATTATAATATAATATTATGACAAAGGTTAAGTAACTAATAATAAATATTAGAGAATGTTGGTGGTAAGAGAAAGAGACGTAGGAAACGGGAGGGGTCCTTTCATCTCTACCAAAGAATGTTCCTTTGTTGCTAGCGATTATCGAAAGGGCGATCGCGATCTGTTCGCGCAAACACTTCTACTGTGGTATTTGGTTGCCAATAGATATGTATAAAAGTTCCATAAATAATTGCATTATACCATCAAGCAAGTTCCTTTACCGGGTGTGTAGAGGGCACTGGGTGACAAATACATAACATACTTTATCCATATACATACAGAATTAACGAGTAGAATATTCCTAAAACAACTTTTAAAGCTATTGCTTATCAATCCGTAGTTTCTAAAGACTAGATTGTAACTTAAATTCGACTAATCGCTAAAACTTTTGTGCATAAAAAGTAGTCATATTACAGCTACAGCTAACTAGGGAACCGGCGCGCAGGATGTAGCATCTGACTGAGAATTAACACCGCATGGAACTAGGCCTGTTAACTTTCATAGTCCCATTATATTTAGTACTTTATGGACGATAAAGTACACCATCCGTTTACCAGTGGGGCCAGTCGTGCATTTGTAACAAACACACAACTAACAATTATAAATTTATATTTAGACATTTTCTATTATCAATACATTGTGCATTAACGTTAATTTTATAAGGAAGGATTAAAGATAGTCGTACTATTTTAAGAAGGTTAAAACTGTAGTAATATAGCATTTTTTACTTTTATATTGTACAATTATTAAATTATTTCTGTCTGGATAGTAATTTTATAAATAACCCATTTCTCTTCAGCTTAAGCGAAAAACATACATAACTCAATATTTTATTCATATAATTAAACATGTCAACATATAAGTGAGTATTTAAATAACTGTATATTTTAAACGTGAATTTCGTAAAGCTCTTTCTCGACAGATAAATTTATTACAATACTACAAAATAATTTTTATTGCAACTGCAATAAATATTGGATTTGTTGAAAGTTGTAGTAAAAGTTATTTTTCGCTGTGTACGCGACTGTACAAAAGCGAAAATACTTTGCGATACAGCCGCGTACAGTCGCGTACAGCGCGAATGCGTCCATTTCTCTTTATCAACATTCCTGTACGTTCTCCTTCATAACTCTATCGATTCGCCGTGTTGGCGGACATAAAACTGCTGACCACCTATAAATGTTACGCGCGTTCTACATCCGCAGAACCGTTTGAAAACACGAACTATTTACGTACACTTCGCATGCAAACTGCTGCATTTGCACGGTAGCACTGTAAACTGCATTATATGTGTATTGAACATTATTGCATTTTATTGGTTACGATGATCATTCCTCCAAAGAGTTTAAAGCGACCTTTTTAAGGCGCTTGACTGGAATTCGGGAAACCTTTATTGGCTTTTCCCGCGTCTGTGGCTCGTGGAATAGTGCCAACTTCACTCAAAGTGTCATTGAGTCCATCGCGGCATGGCTAAGTGGAGGGTTTAGATATAAGACGTTACTCAGTTGTAGTTGAATGACTTACATCGTCGTATCTTGCAAGTTGGAAGCAAGGAAAACGCTCTGAATGTTTTTTGTAACTTACGTTACTTTACTTTGTAAGTACAAAATTACTTTATAAATTGTTAATATTGACATAAGGATCCCCTGTATCATCTATCTATGATCTATCAATATTCATTAATTATAAAATGTACTTTTAATTAGCCATTACATTAGTAGAAAACACGTTTTACATAACGAGTCAATTGTTTCTCTTCTCACAAAAGAAATTCCTATATTCTCTCTCTTGAACGTTTTTCTTTAGGTTGCAACGAAAAATGAATAAACCAAAGCAGTAACAGCGTGTGAAGCTTAAAATTGAAAGGTGTTTTGCGCAGAAAACTAAACCGCTGACAGTTTCCTTACAGCTCTTTGTAGGCTATAAAATTTATGTCAGACGCAGGTGCGGTGAGCAAATCCTTCCAACTTATTGATCGTAAAGTAGCTCTTACACGATGTACCGACTGGAGACGAAACCGTCAACTGGCAGAATGTATGAGACTATCGACAGTTTGGCAAGAGTCCTCGACTGTGGAATTTTTCAAGTGACGTGGTTCGCCGATGAAATCGCTGCATCACGTCAAGAGCACTTATACATACATTCTGGTATGCAGGAAGATATGTTGATGACTTACATGTTTCAATACTAAAAATGATAGTTACTACGATGAATTTATCTCTATCTGTCTCTTAATAACCTTTTGCCTTTGCGTCACAAAACGCGGGGTATTACGAAAAGTTTCATAAAAGCTTGACAAGTTAACGGTTTTTTTTAACTTGTATTCGACTCGGCTGACGCTTGTAAAATCGCAAAGCCGTGAGAAGTGGAGCTGGAAGGATCACCGGGTGTACTGATCCGCGAACAGGTCAACGTCCATATGGGTCATGGGGTTCATGTTACCGGGAACGGGATGAGGCGATCGTGAGAATGCTACGCTGATATTTATAATATCTGCTCATTTATAGAACATCTCCTGTTTATTATATGATGTACGTTATGATGCATTTGTCATAAAAATATGTTTTAGTCATAATGTGATATGTGTATATTTGTGATAAAAATATGCTAAGTTGAAATCGAGACTAGTGCAATATGGTAAATTTGTTGTTAAAATATAATATAATGGACCCATTTATCATTCCACTGTTGGAATATGGGTCTCTTCTCATGATCAAGTGCGAGTTGGTAAACTTCACACACGTTAGAATTTACTTTTTTTTATAAATTCTAAAGTGTACAGGTTTCCTCACGATGTTTTCATTCACCGTCAGTAAGTAATATTTCAATTTAAAACGCACTTTGTAAAGAAGTGCACGCCGCGGATTTGAAGCCAGCACCCCCGGACTGAAAGGCTGAATTCTTAAAAAATTTGTGGTTGAAATGTCAATGTCAAGTTTTCTATACCTAGTGTCGAGTGTTTTGTTCAAGAAAAAACTACTCGACCGAGTTTGGTGCGCATTTATCAGAAAAAAGTCTTACTTGAAAAAGTACAAATGTTTTATAAGTTTACATTTTTATTTCTGTTAACATTAGTCAGTTATTTAGTTACCGTAAACCGCAGTATACTCTAATAGTAAATGTATGAAAGCAAGGGATTCCACCCAGAAATTTGTCCTATGCGCCGATTGTAGTTTTTATATGGTTTGTTGCGGTTGTAGAATAAGAAACAGCACAAAGGCATTGACACGTTTCAGGCCGATACGGGCAAGAATTAATAATATAGTAGAGTCGATCCAACGTGACGTCTCCCCTTATTTGCTTACACTTAAGTCATGATCAAACTTAATTTGGTTTTCGTAAGTTAATTTAAAAATAGTAGATTACAATATTTTAAAACATATTGTCACGCCTATTGCTCATAGGGGAAGGCAGAGATTACAGATTTCCATTTGATACAGTTTTAGCAGTCTTTATTTTAAAAAGAAAAAAAATCATATCAATCAAATACTTATGTATATGCAACCAGACTTCTGCTAAATGATGTTTCTACATTCTACGTTTGTGTTTCTAACTTTATACTATATACATATAACGACAGGTGCCCATAAAGCTTTAAAAACTGGTAGAATGTAAAATGTTTTATCGTACATTTTACAACCTAAGTGGGATGATGTGAATTGGCCTTTATACTCGACCAAAGGCGCAGAGGTAATTGAAATTTACAACACAGTATTAGGGCTGTTAAGTGTGGTGGAAGAATCTGGGAGATTGCTATGTGAAGTGATCTGCAAACAAGTCCATATGGGTCGCCGGTACTTACCGGTGCCTCGGCAGCTGCAGCCGTGAGAATGTTTTGCTCGTGTTATGAATAAAAAAAGACCGAGCTCGTTCCCACCTTCGAGATAATCAAGGGGTGAAATTCAAGTCTTGTAACAAGATATTACTATGCCTACTACTTTGAAGCGTGATATATGAGAAAAAGGTTTTTAGTATTAATACTAATTTATTATTCTAGTTAAATATGTTGTAATTATTGTTATATGTTTTAAAATTATTTTTCTTACAATGTTAATGCTCTATCGAAGAGAGTACAATACATAGATAAATAACAATACTTTTAACTTAATATAGATATTTGGCACTCTGTGATCTCTACTTACCCTGCAAGTAAACTGACATGATGATATAATAACGACAATAATTATTATTATTCAGAATGATATCCTAAGAATATTTTAAAAGCAAACTGACACGATGATATAATAACAACAATAATTATTATTATTCGGAATGATATCCTAAGAATGTTTTAAAAGCATTTCATAGATATAAATCGTATTTTTATAACAAAGGCCACTATGCAATTATACTGTAACATAAATATCCCGACTTCTTCCTTATTTATAAGGCAACATCTATAAAAATTATAACAAACAAGGTAGGACGGTATTTCATGCAAGCAATAAGAAAGAGATTCCTATTAATTAAAAATTTAATATTTCGACTATAAATTATGATAGCGAGGTTTTTAAGTATAAAACAGAACATTCGTTTGCACTGAGGAGAATGAATGGAATATAAAACCGTTTAGTATCCGACAACTCTCAGCGGCTGAGCTTGAAGCTTTTAATTAACTATTATACATAATTAACAACCTTATGAGATGGTAATAAAGACGCTTCATTCATTTCAAATAAAAGTTGTATAATAATTAATGGGACATGTCTACGCGCAGTCATCTGATCTCAAACTAAGCACTGTAGTAACTAGACAGCAGATAAAAATTTAATATAAATCATTATTTTGTTACTATTATATGTCAATGCCATATGCCTACCACTACAGTGGATTACAGGCGTGATATTACGTTATTACAGTTTGCTTACGGGGTGTATATGTACATATATGTGTATTTATAGGCGACAGTGATTCCTAACCATCAGGAGGCCGTCTGCTTATTATTACAAAAATTATAAATGTGAATATTTGAAATAGCTATTTTTATTTAAATAAATAATAATAATAGACCCATTTTTCGTTATATTTTTAGATTATGGGTCTTCTCTCATATTGAGAGGTTAGGGTCATGGTATGTCGCGTAGCAAAGTGCGGGTTGGCCGGCTTCACACACCTTAGAATTTTTTTTTATAAATTCTAAGGTGCGAACTTAATACCTAGTGGCATTCCACACCAGTCAACCCTTGTTGTACAATTATAATAAATTTATTATAACAATTAGATGTGTTCAAAATTAAACATTGCTGTTTATTATTGTTTCAGATATCTGGAATGAACCAAATTAAAATACCGCACTACCGACCACCAGAGCCGACGTCCAGGTATTTTATATCTTCACCACATTTCATTACATTTCGCGTGGGTTTTATTCACGTCTCGTCGTATACCTAAATAAATTAATATCTTTAAAAATATGTAAGTACATACATATATAATGTACTTAGATCTTAACCAGTTACTTCCATATATTGAGATTTTTTTTAATATTTATATTTAAAACCTTTCTCCTTTGACATCTTCGTTCGCTTCATAACATTACTGTTGTTATGAATAGTGAAGTAACTTACATGAAAATTTGTTCCTCATATTTAAACTATATCTAGAATGATCCAATCCGAATTGGTTGATCGGTGAAGCGTGAAAGAGTAGTAGAGACACAAACGTACAGAGTTACTTTCCTAATAGTGATATTAATTTGGATAATTATTATTATACAATATATGTATATACGGGTAATCATTATTTTGAACCCTTTTATAGTTTCACTGTTGGACACGAGTCTCCTGTCAGAGTGCAAGGCTTACATCTTTAGTCACAAGTAGCTACGCTGGAAAATGCCGCTTGACAGACTTTAAACCCTTAAAAAACTTTGTGGAGACCTCTAGAGTGTGCAGGTTCCCTCACGACATTTACCTTCACCGTCACAGCAAATGATATTTAATATTTAAACGCACATTATTATGTAAAGTTGCGTCCAATATTTGAACCCAAGGCTCCTGCTGTGAGAGACATGAATGTGTAATTTCAAAAACATACATACGCCTGGTCCCTTACATGGTTGGCAGATAGCTCCGAGTGCCAAATATCTTTATCCATAGTGACCTGACGTGCTTTTCTTAAGCTTTTCACTATTCAAACACTCTTACAACGTCCAAGGCTTCTGACTCAAAATCAGCCAGTACCTATTTGACCTACTCGCAGTTCGTCAAGATACTCGTAGGTAATTCTTGGTCTCTTTCGGCACATACGTATATATTTGGCATAAACTTAAACGTAACTGGTGAAACGTGGTAGTGTACTACACCCCATTGCCTGCCTCTTCGGGATTACAGGTGTGATGTTGTTTGTTTTTTATTTGAAGTATATATGAAGTTACAATAGCCTTATATTTAACATTCGCACTTCAATGTACACCAAAGTATTGAACAACTGTGTGTTACATTTACATTGAGATTTCAAATGTAAACAAATGTTATATCAGGCGGTTCGTCGTAAAACGCCGTGCTCCCTACAATATCACCGTATTCGGTTGCCATGACAACGGGCTTCGAAACTGGGGGAGGTACAACAGAGAAACTTCGGATACTTCGAAGGCATCGCGATATCAAGACAATCTCGTATTATGTTATTTCGCATATAAATAACGCATTTAGGTTTATCCTTCCCTTGGCTTTAAAATGATCATAGATATATGTACCTACTTTTTATGGACAACATGTGTTCCATTATTGAAGGTGGATTTTGGAATTTTTAATAACTGCCATAGCATTTTAATTGATTACATAAGTCAAAAAAGTGAACAAAACAATAATGCTTGATAACAGGAATTTGCAAAATAAATGTCGACAAATTAATTAACAGATAAATAAAAATATAGTAAAAAACTTAAAAATAAATAAAGTGTAAAGTAAGTAGATTACACAAGTTTGTTTGTTTGTTTGGACGCTTGTTTAAGATCATTCAAGTGCGCACAAAGGAGGAGTGTAGGAAAGCTATAACTTATGTATAATTTGTTTTACAAATGCCTTAAATTAAATAAAACATATATTTACGTTCCCATTATTAATGTCAGACATATAACAGTGTTAACAATCAGTAGCACGAGGAAAGACTTGACAAGTGTACTCTTCACTCAACAACGTTGAAACGGAAAAGTTTAATCAATTAGGTACTATCGAATTTCGATCCTTACTGAGGCACAGTTAATAATAATTTTCCTATCGTTACGCTAAGAGCTACATATATCTATTATTTTCTTCTTTCTGAAGCACGATACGGATACTGAGCAACAATAAAGGATATAAAGAATAAAAGATATTCATATTATAATGATCTTTTTATAAATGTGCCCCTCGAATAATCCTATAATCAGTGAAGTACCTACTGTGCGCTCAAAAGTGCGTGCTATAAATAAACAGCCACTTGACCCGCTTCCAGGCATAACCCTTAGGACTCCAGCCCCTTATTATTAGACATATTACAGGTACCATTGTAGCTCCCGGAGCTATGCATAACTAATCAGATGAGCTCGCGTGTCAATTTCTCTGTCACAATGTGTTAACGCAAAGTGTATAGATTTATATATACGAGTATGTACTTCTTCGTCGAGTCGACAGCTGTCGTATCTTTGATAATTGCCTACCTACCTACTATTACTACTGCGATCTACTTAAGACTAAGAAAATATGTCGTACCATTAATGTATATCTGTATAATAATGCATTAAGCTACAAGCATCTTTTTATATATAATTTTTATATATACATTATATATATACATATTTTTATATATACTACATACATTATATATACTTGTGTTCATTTATAACAACAGTTTCATATAATAGTTTTAGTTGTAGTCAAAGTAGCGCTTTGATTTTCACGATACATTAATAAAGGCGTCGGAGAATAAGATTACAATATGTATGTAGATTTATTTCACTTTTATTTTCTATTTCTAATTGTATAAAATGTGGGCTTCAATTTGAATATACTATGTATTATATTGTTACATTTTTACCCGTTAGATTTTTTTCATAATATCATTTACATTATGTCAATGTTTTAAAAACGTAACTTCGCGCCTATAATCCCTGAAGAGTTAGGCAGAGGAACGCAGAACACTCCCACGTTTCACCGGTTACGTTTACGGCCCACTATGGAATAGGTGGTGAGCCTATTGCCATGCATCGGG
>DWMG01004274.1:0-11071 GCA_018244855.1 Elbella merops | reverse complement strand
TGGATGCGACAAGCCGAGGACAGGGCGCGATGGCGCTCATTGGGGAAGGCCTATGTCCAGTAGTGGACTGAGATAGGCTGATGACGATGACGACGACGACGACGACGAAAAATTATCAGTGACGCAAACGCTTGACCGAAAGTGACAGCATAGTTTTCAAATTTTACTTGAATTAACATGTAGCTCAAGGATGAATGATAGTGTGTATAGGCCCTTAAACGTCAAAATTATCGTACTGTGAGAGGTGTGGCGCACGCCGCTCTCTTCAGTCATGTCATGCCCGTTTGATACTCAAGGCATGAACGTAAGGCAATTACACGCCCATAATTACCATGTTAATTACAGACAGTGTTCTTGTTTCACATCTCGCCATTCCGACCGTTTCGTTGCTACGTAAACATTAATTCATTCGCTCTAAAGTAGACAATAATTAATGAACGCGAGGGAGATTACAGAGTGCCGGCTCGCTCGTCTAGTATCAGAAACGCCCATTGGCTCACAAAAGGAGATATGTACAACACGAAGCACAGTTGTGCACACACACGACGAAACGTACACATGCACACTCACACGCAAATTTAATCTAAATTAAAGAAAAACATTTGTGTGCACATCAACACGTATTTACTCGCAAATTGTTTTCGGAAAGCAACAATCAGTGCAGCGACAATAAACCAAAAACGTTGTATTTTATGGAGTTCGTTAGTCGCTTTCCAATGTTTTTCGAAGTCCATCACTCTCGCAATTTGCAACAATCAAACATACATTTCGGAGTAATAATAAAAATATTTCATTGAATTTCCAATCTTTTGTGCGTATTTATTTTCGAACGTAAAAATGTCCAATCACAATGGTAGTTCTGATTTTATTTTGGTTCACTGATTCGATGAGTGGTACCAAGTTGCTGTAATGAATAGTAAAATAAACTGGAGATAACGATGGAGACGTCACGGTATCGTACACTTTGTTGTAATGTCGTTTAAGGGACATGTGATATTTAAGTCGTTTAAATTGCACTCGTAAGTACAGTACGTAAGTACAGTACGTAAGTACGGTACGTAAGTACAGTACAGTACCAAAAAGAAACATACTGAAACATTTCATATAAAATACTTTCCAATACATTCGCACATAAAAGTTACAATATTCAAAGAATTGCAGAAAACTAAATGCAAAAAGAATAATTGGTAAAACATCAAGCCAATATTACATATAAATGAAGCCAATGAAAAATTGGTCGTTTGGTACAATAAAGTACAAAAAGTAATTGAATTGCAAAAACTAATTGAATTGTAAATGCCAGTGGTGCTGTGACTCGTATATTTCGATGTCAATTATCTTAATATCACCTGAAGCACAAAGATAAGCTCGGCGGCGTTGGCGTTGTGTGTCGTGATTCATAGCCACGTGCATAGTCCTCGTGTAGCTCCCGTATGCTCTATAAATCAGAACGCGAGATTGCATATTCTCACAACTTAATTTAGTCTGCAGCGTTGCTGCTGCCGGTTTAATTATGTTTGTGGCAAAAAATAATTGGGCATATATGTACTCGTAGTACACATTGCGTTCAGTTGTTCAAAATCATAATTTGGCGTCTATGTTTTACATTTGCTTCAAGTGCTTGTAGTTATAGCACAGTTGCATTATGCAAGCGTTGACTAGCCCATGTGTTCAGTGGTTAGTGAACCTTACTGCGGAGTCGGGGGTCGGGAGTTCGATTTCCATGCCGAACAAACATGTTTGTGAGATTAGCACTAATATTTTTATTATGCCTGGGGGAAAATGTATGTATATGAGTATATATTTTTAGCCTGTACCATAACACTGGCTCTGCCTTCTTTTGGATCAGATTGCCGTGTGTGGAGATGTCATAAATTATTTACTTAATTGGAAAGATCGAAGCTTATGTAACTGCTAGTGTCAGAATTTTCATGAATGCGCAAGTTTTTGAAGTCACATTGAGCACTTGTTTTCTGTTCTATCACTATCACAACTAATATATAATTACGAGCAGGTATCTTATGGGATAGGCAGCTAGAAAGAAGTGTCAAATATTTCTGTCCTTAAATTTGTCTGGACGGGTTTTTTTCACAAAAGACAATGAAATACAAACTGCAATATATACTTTAGAGATAGTGAGTTTATCATATAAATATAACAGTTTTAGTTACGAGCGTTCCATATGGAACAGAGAAGCTCAACGGTAAGTATATAGTGGCTCATGATTCATAACATCGCGCCGCGCAGATTGCAGGTACGCAATATAAATCAAGACGCGGGATCGCCACTCTCGCAACATAATCTCACCTGCACTGTTGCATCGCTCGTTTAATACGTCGTGATATATTAATGCGATTTACTCGAGTCCGTTATATGAAGGTATTTTGAGCCGTGTGTTGTAGGTATGTCGGTAAGTTTCATATCTTTGCTAGTTTTGTACTAAAATTAATATGATGAATATTTTTGAACGAATTCACGTAGATTCTACTGATTTTTCGTATACGAAATATGTGAATATTGATATCAGAGACAACTATAATGTTTTAAATTAATAATACTGATGCCAGATCTTCCCATCTATGTTTTGTCAGCTTGGCAGACTACTCGTATGTCCTCAACCCTTTTCCATCTGTGCGGAAACCCGTGTCCAATCGTTGATGATGATAAAGTGATGACGATAATAATGGTGATGATAATATGTTGCTGTTTGATTTAAATTTTAATAGTTAGTTTTAATAGATTTAAAGGTAATCCTCAAAACCACAGCTTGTTATGATAATAATAATAATTTTGTCATATATAGGTATCAGTTGAGACAAAGTTAAATAAAATAAACTTCTTTGAAGCTCTACTACCTCTAAATATCAAGGATTGTTAGTTATTAGAACTGTTAATAGTTTGCTCAGTGACAAATATTAATAATAGCAAATTACAAATAATCATAGTAGGTACTGCCAAAGAAGTCGTTAGATCATGATAATTCGCTTCAGTGACCTTGTAGCGAAGTTATGGCATTATAAAACAGCCTTTGTTGCGCAACTCGATGAAACTTCACAAACGGTATTGTTGACAACTTACAATAATGGAATTATTAGATTCGTATTTCTATTGTTACAAAATATAATTAAAATACTTCTTGATAGCGAATAATACAAACGTAGGAATCAGTTCACTAGGCCACTCTGTCCGCTGACGGTCTTTTGTTTTATTTTAATTGTCTTTATGCTGTTGAACCTAGCCACATTGACACGAGGTATGTGGCGAGGCTGGAATCCTTCTGGAATTAGACGTTGAAAGCGAATTTGGAGTGGGGGAAAGATATGTATAAGTTCAGTATTGATGGTGTTGAGAAACTTCTACTTCTATATGCCTAGACTAGACTAGATAACATTGTTTACTCGTGTGTGTTTCATTTATATGCGCGTCCTATGGAACGTGCAATACATTGTGCTGTTATTATAGTACTCTATGGTATGTGTTCACGGACATCGTCAACAGTCATAAAAGTGGTGGAAGGCAGTGAAGCTCATGTACGATGGTTTTAAATACTGTATAACGTTTTATTATTAGCGAAAAATTGTTCACTACCTTTGAAAAAGGGACTTTAAGCTTCTTGTTATTCTGACTTCTCTGTGCATCGTGACTCTTTTTAGTAATAATGCCCCTGTGACTGACCTTGATTGGAACTGTAGTTAGCGTATTATAAGTCGAATGACGTTTTGGTAATTTCGTATGGTCGGATAAGCTTTACACGTTGCTTGCAGACGCATGTGTTGCCATACTTCGTGCATCGCGGAAAATTTGCAAGTAGATTAGTTGCTGTCATTATTTAGCATCAGTGGCTGCGGTTTCCACGCTAAACAAATATTTGTGTTATTTTATCTAGTAATAAATATAATAAAAAAATTGTATTGTTAGGTATTTCATGTCTACAACACAACCTCTTTGGAGATATTCCAAGATATTATTATTATTATTTAAGCATAATGTATGCTAGAAATTTTACTGAATACGATTGTTATCTATTGTTACTTTTGTAACTTTTATTATCTATTTAAAAGGTTGGCCTTCATTTATTAAATGGCACAGTTCGCAGTGCATACATTAAGATAAAGAAAATTACGGCAAATTTATGTCGGACCGGGGCACCACTAAACACCACTCTATGTCTTTCGAGCTTTTAAAGAAAATTAACAGAACAGTTACTCCATTTTAATGGAATAATGTATATGAGGATAATTTTGTCGGATGGCAACATTGTCTTCTAACATTTATAATTTATTGCGCCTTTTGTTTTTGCTTACGTTATTATTCTTTTAAAACTTGTATTGTATTTTTTAATGACTAACATTATGTGGTGTCAATGTTTATATTGTCTCAAATGTTGGCTATGGTTTTAAAACAGGCAGGTGATGCGGATACTAATATTGGACTCAATTTGGGAGTGTACTATACTTCTCTGTCTAGCCCTTCGGTTATCACAGGCGTGATTTCTTGTTACGGATAATGATATTCTGATTAAAGATATTCTGTATATATCGATGATTACGTTGATCATAAAACTTTTAGTAGGTGTTAGAAAGTTGTTCATAAATAAATGTATGAGACTTCGAAAGTAATGAGTATTTTTATGAATGTTATCGGAAATTTTCTACTTTGACATATAAAATGTATATAGATTTCTCTAGATATAGACACGTACATATGTGCATATTTGAAATCTAGTCGCAGAACAAACACCCTTGGTTATCAAGCAAACATGCCCTGCGGGGGAATCGAACCCACAACTTCCGGCTCTTCAGTTAAGGTCACTGTCAGCTTCATCACTGGCCAGTCGATGTTTGAGCTATTGACTATTATTAAAATAGAGTTGTTGTAACGATACTTCATTTACTGGTACTAGTACTAATTACTAGTTTCGGACCGGTACGAGGTCCTTCCTCATGAGCTCCCGGGGTTTACGGCGGCGGCGGCGGTCGTTTTCGAGCCATCCCGAAAAACGCACGTGAGTTAAGCCGGTACGTTTATAATCAGTATAGGTTCAGATTCATAAAATCAACAAGCTGACGACAACCTACTGTTAAGAACAATCTTTAGGAGCAGGGAAATATTTACAGTTATTATTTTTAACTATACGATCATGTGGCCGTAAATGAACCCGGCATCATGTATTGTGATTCTGGGCTTTCATACAATTAGTATACCCACTTGATCATCTCTTTATATGGGTAGTAGTATAATGTCCTTGTTTAACTCAGAGTGACACAGGTGTAGGTTAGGTGGCAGCACTATAGCCTAGATGGCAGCACCATCGTATTTCACAGACCGTTGCCAACATTATTTTGCAGGTAATTATAAAGTATATACATATATGATGTGTATAGTTTAGAAAACATTCGACGCTGTGGAAGTTTTTCAATGTAAAAAATGAATTCCTTATACAATGAGTGGTCATGCTCCGCGATTTTAACCCTGACACATATATCAATTCGCTGGATTCATTCAGCTACAACCGTTTCTTTAAATGGATTTTTCATCGGCTAGCTCACGCTTTATATTTTCACCGACAAGAACAGAGTTTGTTTTGTCAACCATCTGAGTGTGGGTATTAAAATAAGCACACTAAATGGCCTTTTTTCTATAAATTGTGTAAAGCTAGCTACCACTTTCACAAAAGCAATATGTATCTTAAATATGCAACATTAATAGTGACTTCATTCTTTGCATTATATTTTATGACTAAATTAAACGCGTTTAAATGAAGATAACGACTTAGGGCGAAAATCTATTCACCGGCGTTCGAAAGAATTTAAATATGGAATAATAATTATTGCTACCCTGTGCCACAAAAATTCTTAACGAGAATTTTATCCGATAAATAAAATGCAATCTAATTTTAACAATACCTGTATACATATGTAGCACGTAAACAATATATGCTGTGAAGAAGGTAACATGGCTTAAAAGCTTTTTAAAAGCTCCGGTTTCTAAGGGTGAAACGCTTAGCAGAACATAGATGTAGTAATTTTAAAAGAGAATTTAATTATCTTATCTGTGAAGCGACGAGATTTTGCCTGAAAATACAAAAGCGAAAATCTTGTTTATTGTTTATTTTTAATTCTAAAAGCTTTCGGGGACACCGAGAGCGGGATAAGGTTAATTAGACCTCGTTTGTGCTCACTTCGCAATACAGGAACGTTAGATACTCTGAACTTGGAGAATATTATGACTTTGAAAATATATTTTTTAATTACTTCTTACTTGATACCTTTTTCAGTCTGTATTACTGCTTAATCTTTAGTTATTTTTGGTTGCTTTTCTTAGTTTTTATATGTTGCAAAAGAGGAGCTGGCTGCCTGATGAGTAGTTATCATAGACAGTAGAGTTTTAATCAGTTAGCATATGTTATTAGATAGTTCTCATTACAGTAGTTTAATATAGAGTTTCAAAATTAGAAGTTCATAAGTGAAAACAAAATGTATATGCTATGCTATTATTAACTATTTGGAATATCTCTCAGGTTATGGCGTCTGCTTACCCACCTATATTTTCTAACGGTACGTTTTACGTTTCAACAGTTACGTTTACGTCCCATAATTAAATAAGTGGTGAGCCTATTGCAAAACACCGGCCACAAATCTAAACTCCGAAGTCCGAACCACCAGCAGAAATTTCTGCTAGAAAATCTACGATATAAAAACTCCAATAGTACACGCTCCAGGATTTGAACCCACGACCTCTTGATTAGTAGTCGAGCATGCAACTACTCGACCGAGATATTCAATTTTTTTACTTCTAATTTAATAACATTTAAATCAATTGAAGTATTGTATTTATGTCATATTTCCTTATTACAACTTAGGTACCTACTATGCGAAAAAGATTGAAGATCAAATTGAAAATTAAAATATCTTAAACGTTACTAACGACAGGAAGGTTAATAACCTTAAAGGGAATTGGATTTCAACTTACAAAAGAAGTCTTGGAAATTCAAATTCAAAATTAATTTCCCTTAACAGTACGAAGATATTATTAATCGGGCGAATTTTTTTCTTTATTACCCCAGCCCTTCATTTGTCCCAGTACTTACCTCGCGCGGCATGTAAATATAAAGTTTCAAATTTCGGGCACGCATTTCCTTTGTTTATAAAAGCTCACCGATTCATTACTTTATTTGTGCAATAAGGCCCGAACGGGGGCCGCCTGTGTACATTGGGATATAAATTACCTTTAATTTAGGTGAGCGATCCACAAAATATGATGATGTAAAGTTTTCATCAAGCCTTAATAAAACGGGCGGAGCGGGCGAGCGCGGCGGGCGCGTAACAAGCTGTCTGTCAAACTGCGCGCGTCTTCTTGTTATGAATTTGATGACTTCTTTGTACTTTTGTGCTTGTGGAAATATATTGAATTACACGTTTTCGTATTTACGTTTATTTTTATACTCGTTATTCTCTCGACGTTGCGAGCTTCATGTTTAGATTAGAATTTACAGTTTAATGCGAACAAGCATATATTTTTTTAAAAGAAAATAGCCGTCTTATGGTAGCTCCAGGCGAACATGTAATATTAAAGGCGTGTCGTTGTACAACGCAATCGCAACGAAACATAATGATCCGCATGTATCTCTGTCGCGAAACTGTACCTGTGGGAATCGCGTGTAATAAAAATTCCGGCGCGCGTTACCAATGCGCTTTCGTGAAAGTAATCCGCGAAGAAATACGGATGCCACATACTGTTTCCACATTTGTAACTGGGAAATCTCCATTTTTCTTTGACTAGCAGTCGTTTCAAAAGCCACTGACTCCCCAGCGAGTCGTCTGGAGGCGACACTCATAAAAATTCGCCTCGCGGAAGTTTCACTCTAACGTGTCACGCGGCGGCGGGAGCGAGGATTCGTTATAATATTATTTAAAAGACAGCTTTAAGGGAATCCACGTGGACTGAAGCGGTATGAAATTTCAAAAATCACGAGTTAGTCTGATTTACAAGAATGAGTTAGTCACAATTCGCCTACTGGCATTTTTATCGCCCTATTATTCTACTACTTGAGCGGTTTATTATAATCCGTAAAATCCGAGTGGAAATGACTCAGTATATACGTTTTTCCATATAAAAATTATTTATACTATTGGTTTTAAATGTATTTAAATTATTCTTCTATTAATGGTAGAAAATTATTGAATTCATTTCATGTATTTAACACGTGTAAATTTATTTATGTCTTTAAAATAGCATGTGATATTAGATTGTATTTTACGGCTAAGACAGGGTATAGATGTTTATGAACTACATTTATCAGATTAGTAAAATCCCATGTATCATTTTCTCTTTTCCTGTAGCATAAATACATATGTATTTTATTTTGTACCATTGAAAATACAGTATGTACACATAGGTAATATACATATTGCTCTACTCCACGAATAGAAACTTTTCTCTCGAGTATTACGAACATGACGATTATTCCTAGGACGCCTCGATAGTCTTTTAAACTAATTAAAGCAAAATTGGTAACAAAAACTTACCTCCGCTAGTTAACGCTGTACAAAGAAGAACTACATACTTAGTTCTCCATTGAAATTACCATCAGTAGGCTTTTCTCGAAGCCTGTAAAAGTGTTGAAGTTTCCTTTCGCGCGCTTAATTTATTTCCGTATTTCCGGACACTTTTTTCCATTCCATTTTCCGGCTATAATAAAGATAACTCGACTAGTGCCTTGGAAATTTCCTCACTCGCTGGCCAAATTTTAATGAGGCTATGTCTTCCAGATATTGCCTTATATTCGAGCTGAATGAAGCAGTAAGTTATTAACAAATTTATTACTCGTATTTTCAACAAAATCTTCAGGAGCAAAAGATTTATTATCAGAAAATTAATTATGTACCTACCTGGACCTTATAAACTTTACAATTCACTTTGTTGTTATTTAAGATCAAAGCAGACGTTGTATATTGTTACGTTTCAGTAATAAATAAGCATTAATTATGACTTGAGAGTTTTGAATTTGCATCGGATTATATGATTTTCAAAATTCCTATGTTTTCCTTCCAATATCAAGAAAGAAGGGTAGTAACACATCGTATAGCATATATATATAGAATTATCGTATAAATATATCGTCCATTATCGCATTATAGTATTGTACAAAATTGACAATTACTACTGAAATTAAAACTTTATGTATTCATTTTATTTATACTATCCATAATAGGTTATTTAATTATATGTTTTAATAAAGAAACTCATAAGTAAATAGATAAATTGATATTAATGATTTAAATGGTTGTTTCGTTGCGATAAACTGATTAGAATGCCGATATCGACAACAGAACGGTCTCCGTACACCGCAGTGCAAATAAATCGGTCAGTATGTGGTTGGATACATGGGTGGACTTGTACTTGTGCGTTGTTGGGAAAATTATTGGATTAAATCTTGATTTCATGAGCCATTGCATATACAGATTTGAATGTACCTAGTAGTTTAGTAGAATAGTTATTAATATTTCGGATTTTATCATTGTCTTAATTAAAAAATGTATCTACTACATACTTATATCATATTTATTAATTCAGGTTTAGAAGCGAACATGGCTATAAATATATTATTCCTTGCAAATCGTTATCCTTTTTTGATATGTATATAAAATTCGTATTCCTTTAGCAAATAATGCTGAAACAAACATAATACATGTAATACAGAATCATCAATTTGTTTAAGTTCACAGCTTGCTAATACCTCCTCTCAGGGGACTTTACCCATAATCCCCACGCTGGGCATGTGGGATCACAGACGAATAAAATAAATATTAAATAAACAATACTATTGCTAATAAAAAAGTTAATCAAATTCTAACAACAACAGTTGCAAATGGGCACATGCATATTAAATGCAATAAGTACGTTAGCACACGATAGCAGCGCGGTCAAACTGCTACCCCGCTACCTAGCGTTTCGAGACACAAGACACAATTCTGTTGAGTCTAGTTTAGTCCTTACAGCAAGTTGCGTACTGAATGGCGAGTGTTATCGTACAAGTGGATACCTACAACATCGGATGTGCGATAAGCAAGTTAGCACACGAAACTAGCGCGGTTAACCAGAAACCACACGGCTCCAGAACATTGTCGTAAGTCTTCCGAAGCGTAGTTTAGTGCTTTCAGTGAACAAGTTGCTCAAAGTGACATCAACCCTGGTAGGCACATCGGTATTTACAATAGCGTTAATTAGTCCGGTGTTGGCTTGCTAAGTACATTGTCGTGTTTGCATTCGTATAAGCCACTGTTTATCAGTAAAATAATATTGTTCATTTTCAATCCACTGAATGCCGGTTATAAGCTGGAAATATTTTATTTGTGCAAAATTGAAATGGAATTTAAACGAAGCGTTATTCAAAAAGCCGCTAACTCCACTTTTTAACGTAAAATCAAGGTCCCATTCAAAAGTGATTTACGTTCGCGCTGACGAACGTACGTGTGTTGGTTGTGACTGCGGTCATGTTGTACTTTGTTATAATATACTGCACAGAGTTAAATACAGTGTATTTTATAAAAGAAACTATATACTTACATAGGTTTTGTTAATCTAAAATAGATATATACGTCATGGGATGTTATATGGTACCTATTGTACCTATCTTGATCTAATCGGTCTTTTAACTCGTCCATCTGTAAGGGAAGGGTTGATGGACGAGTCAGAAGCTTCAGAAATCAACGTGCTTAATTGGAGAGAATTATGAATGTAGAAGAAGCATGTCAGTTCTGTAAGGACAGAGATACTTGACATTTGGTGCTCTCTGCATAGCCTGTAAAAGAGAACATACGAGAGATATGCCGGCTTATATATAATTATGTGTATAAATACTCATGACACATTAAAAAGTAAAATGTTGACACTCTTTAAAAACAATTCAGACAGTTTCTGTTAATATGTACAATAGTTATGTTCAATAATGCAAACAATCTTGTCTTAAACAACAAAAAAACCAAATGCGCCAGGTTCACTTTGCCCAATGTAAAAAAGCTGAAGATGGATGTTACGATTGACAATGAGCACCTTGAATTTGTGAATG
>DWMG01004273.1:0-11071 GCA_018244855.1 Elbella merops | reverse complement strand
CCCGAAGTGGCGCGCGCTTATCCGCGCCGGACGTCCGCCTCGGTATCTGCCGCCAGCTGCGCCGAGACGGCGGCTTGATGAACCCTAGAATGTCGTTTGCTGGTTAATTTCCTGGTTAAAAGTTAGCTCTAGGAGTAACTTGCAAGTACATATATTTCTTGTGAAAATTTCATGATTATGTTTTGACTTTGCGAGTAACTGACGGTTACTCGCAAAGTGGCAGGAAAGAAACCCTGAGAACGGAACCTCAGACGATGGACTCACCACGTAAGGGAGGCACTCGGAACATTAGTCCATGATGCTCTACTTGGCATGGAAGTCAGTACCAACTGGCGAGACAACTGGCGAACAAATCACGAAGATATTCTAAATTGACAGTTAGTGTGGATAAAATTATTAAAAGGTCAACTTGCGTTAATAGATACTGCAAATAGACTTAAAATACATATATATAGGTAAAAGTGGAAACGGATCTTAGTACACAATTTAATCCCCTTTGTTTGTGGGGACATTGTTTCTGAAGAAATTCGCAGATCTTGCGCACCCATTCGCCCCACTGACGCTTTTATCCCATTACTTAAGTACAATTTGCATAATAAAGGAAGCATCAGACTGGAGTAGTCGTCAGGTCATTGGGACCCGCCCAACTTTGCTCATATTGAACATTCTCGGCTCATCAAGTCGGCCGCCTGCTGGAAATGTTATAATCTCGAACTCATAATCACGTGTGCGTACGTACTCCTATGTATGACGTGGATATATATTTGTGTTGGTGATTGAATTTCTATGTAGAATTTGTTTGTATATAGAATTTTGTGTGACTGTTGTTCTCATAGTTATTTTTTTCATCATATTAAGAGTTCCAATATTCATTTATTTATTTATTATTAATGTTATTATAACGTAATCTATCATAACAGGTGTTCCAATTCGATGGAGTAGTCACTTTAATGTGTTAATTTAGATAATAATTTGACGTTATATGGTAATTAAATTATGTCAACAAAAATCCATTAGGGAGTAAAATAATAAAATTAATTCATATTTATAAAGATAATAAAATTGTTTAAATGCATATACATATTCGTTGTAACTAATTTAAATAATGGCATGTCGGGTTACTATAGACCATTATTACGTTTTGTACATACATACATATCTTCACGCCAAGTCCCTTACGGGGTAGACAGGGAGCATTATTGCTTTTTGTGTAGGTATATCCTTTTTGCGCCATTATTGAGATCTGTGTTTTTGTTATTAATATTTTAATATCTGTCTCGCAATAACAACTCATCTGCCAGATATGCCACTTTTATATTAAAACTAGTTTTTTTACTTAAGTCATTCCTTTCGATGTTGTGTTTTAATATAATTGTTAATATTCACCGTGTCTCTTTGCTATTTAGCATCTTTAGTTTTATACAATTTTATCATTTATAACCTTGTCTCTATTATTGGCATTTCTGCAACTTCACCAAGTTTCCGCTCCATCGATTTACCGATTGTCCTCCAAACTGGCTTACCTTCCACTAACGTCAAACTGTAATACCTTCGATTGAGTTCAGCAATAATAGTTACTACTATCGAAGATTGCGCAGTGTCCTCGCTGGCCCTCAATGGCCCATTGTGCGGTATCAGCGCCGCTGCAGACACGGCGAACGATTTCGAGGCCACGATTGGCGCTCGTGAAGCATATCGGTGGGTGTTATGCCTTCCAGATATCGAGACACCCCACTGCTCTGCTAACTGAAGATAATGGTGCAGTCGTGGAAAATACTTGGCATAGTTACATACAAGTTCATTTTTGTACACCGTCACGCCAAGTCCTTTAACGGCTATACAGAGAACATCGAACGTTAAACGTCTCTGTCCTTACTGAACTGTCGTGCTTCTTCTATATTTAAGACTCTGTTTACGTACTTACATAAAGTTAAATTCTATTCTGATATCTGTGTCTGTAAATAATTAGCCTTAGGACCATTTTTCAGTATCCCATACAAGGAATTTCCTGTAGTAAAAGCAATGATGTTTCAGGCAGTAGTGGGGACATAAAAAGGGTCATGGATTAGGTTTATGCCAGAGACCTTCATTGAACTTTTTTTTTAAATGTTTTATTTACACATGCGCTTGGATAAGCCATAAAAAGTAAGATTTGAATACGATAATAACATTTATACTGTGAACTCACGGCCTCAGTTCTTGCGTCGTGGTTGCAGAGCACAACTGTAAATCAGTAATCCTATTCACTTTGCCCATAATCGAATGTATGTGTCGTCCGTCCTCTACTGATATTTCGGTCTGGTAATTAATGTTTTGGATAAGTCCTCAAATATATAGATTAACAGTGCCTTCCGCATATTTCTTGGAATAAGTATGTCTTGGAAAAAAGAAACCATACATCTCCACCAGGGCGTCTAAGGCGATTTCTTTCCACGCCGTAGACTTTGACTTTTACATCCTTATCCGCTCATTGAATCTGTCCCTTCGTTAGTTTCTTATCTGTGTCGCCCAACGTAACTCTCATCATCCTGGTTTGCTAATGCCGGAACATGAACAGGTGAAACGCAATGAGGAAATATATCGAACTAAGTATTTGTTTCTTTCTTAACATATCTTACTGTAATTGCAATAAATAATCCAATTCAGAAACTTATCAACACCGATTATTTATCTTTCTCCTGTTGGAAAAATATCTCCTCTGAAATCGAGATGTGTTCAGGCAGTACCTAGTCTGTGTTCTAGAGGAAATTGTAACATAACATTAAAAAATCTATTGCTGTGCTACATACATGTATTAGATAGAGGACTGTATGTGACACATTTTATTATAGGGAAGTTTTACGTCGGTCTTGTTGCTCTCTCTCATTTATCCTATCGTCAGGCGTGAGTATTGTGTACCTATATATACAATACTTTTTGCCATTCTGCCACTGCAAATTGTGAACCTTTTTCGTAACCTATTTGTTTCCGTCTAATAGATTTTAATGCTACATTTTCCCCTCAGCGATCCGGCCTTCTCTCTGTATCGCCGAGTGGATTATCCCCGCTTCGTTTCAATAGTGTTGTTCGTATCTGTTGTACGGTTAGCAATGCTTTTATTCTGTTACTACTCCTGTCTTTAATGTCTTATGTGCGCATAGAAGAAAATGTATTATACGATCACCTGGAGCAGCACTACTGTTTCAACTATTCGTATCATGAAACAACTGTTTCCTACTTTAACTGGATCGGGAACTATCTACCCCGTAAGAAACCTGGTGTGACAATACAATGATATTAATGTTCTATAGAATATTTCATAATAAATTACACATTGTATAACAGATTTGTATTCTGTATTCGGTGTGATAATAGGCCCACCCCCTACTCCATGAGACGTTTAATTTACAGGCGAAACGTGGAAGTACTACACTCCTCTGTCTACACTTTCCGAGAAAATACAGGGTCAATATTTTGTTTGCTATCATTTATAAGATCATTGATTCATACGTTCACTTAAACATTACAAAAAAACAATGAAAGTTGTGATTGTTGCCAACATTCCTAAAGTGTAGACGAACATGGCTTAGTACACGACATATAGAACATAACACATATGTATAAATGGACGTACATATAGAGAGCGTCTGACAATGCGGTCTAATGAGCCAAGATCGGGCCCGATATAGTTTTGAGGGAGCGTAACAAGACCAGGAGATGTTACACAGTACGTGTCTCATATAATGAGCTTTCTTTATTCTATCGACAAAGTATGGATACATAAAATAACGTAACATCGCGCTTCTATTTCCCCAAAATATAGGCAGAGAAGTAACACTCTCACAGTTCACCATTGACATATGTGAACGTCCCACCGCGGAAGTATAGCAAGGATCTTTAATCGTTACAGTAATTTTTTTTCTATATATACTGTATGACTATAAAATCTGGGCTTAAACACTCTCTCGTCAACGCGTTGTATAGTTTGCATTGGAGTTGGATTCCCACCCGGAACCAACATTTTTGTGATGGACAAACGTATTTGTTGTACCTATGTGTAAAATTGTATGTATATGTCGATATAAAGTGTACGTCAGTTTCCTGTACTTAGTTTCTTGGCTGTCGGGTTAGAGTTCTACAGGATCTGCCTTGTTTGGGATTAGGTGGCCATTGTGATTATTATCCAAAGGAATTATTACCATATACTCAGTATGTATGTTTATATATGTTACTTCACAAGAAGCACGTCAGCGCTCTATTAGGATAGATATATTTGGTGCACAATGCCCTTTACCCACCCCATAAGGGAGCTGGCGTGATAAAATAATAATAATTCAACATTATGTATGAGAAAATATTTCACAAATAATTCATTTCCAATGTCTGGCGTATTATCATCGATTGCTCATTTATACGCTCCACTGGCTGATATGTTGGAATGTATTGTTTGTTTCCACAGTTTGCGCAGATTGGATTTCTTATTAATCCCTCTGTCTCTGTTTTTGTAATTCTCTTTTTGCCAATCATTGTATTATTCTAGATTTTCTATTTACGAGCGTCTTCGGGTAATGATTGCGTTTCTTTATACCTTTGTACCGATGAGTGAAATATTGTGTTATCTGAAGTACAGTATTGGTTGCGCTATGAAACAGCGCCCGTAGCTCTGTCGTGTTCGCTGCAAATTTAGCATCGTGAGTAAAGTTAAGTGACGTTGAGCGCTATCGGTACATACTCTATTCCAGGGTGTGAGCGGTACGGGGTCATTCTTCGCACCTCCCCTAAAATTACTAAAGTAGACGATAATAAGAAAATAACAGCATTGGTACTGGTAACTGGAATAAAGACACTTCAGGAAATAGATGATAGCCTTTAACATAGATCACAAGAGAAATTGTTTTTAAAAACAATTGCTGCGCGGTAACAATGAGGGTTGTAGCGAAGGCACTGGCTCGGGGCGAGCAGTAACCATTTTTAAAATTACCTCAATCTTATATAGTCACGTCCACGGACTGCGGTGTCTGTACGTAATAAGATTTAATTATATCCAACGGTTTCAAAACAAACCTTAATCTACAGTTATCGCCTACTACATCAAGCGCGACGATTGCTTTCTTGGCGCTTGGCCACAAAGTGACGAATAATAGATGCACTGTATGTATCTGATATTGTGTAAACAAAAACCATGTATTTGTTTAACCCGGAGGTCATGAATGAAGTTGTCTCCGCACAGTGTCGAACACGACCAATCCATTCAATGAAACACTTGTTCAAATGAAGCAATTTCCTCTCTATTCACATAGGGATAATGCTTGATATCGAGTGTCTGATATTGGTTTATTGTATCACATTTGAGCGAGTGGGGTTCGCGGACGAAAATTTTATTGATCGTAAAATTTTGGTATTCTATTCTAGAACTGGACTAGGATTACCGTTGGCCGAATTAGTATCTGTTTACTTTTGATGTACATTGTACATACATCCGTACAGTTTGAACTGTTACATTCATTACTTTTCATTACATTGCATTTCGATGAATATATAATACATACCTTTATTTATTTCAAAGGTGCTTATTAACAATAGGCTACTTAGGAACTGTCGTTAAGTTTGTCCTAAGTGAGATTTATGTTTGGTTGTATATGGTGTTTATTTAAAGAGGTTCATGCAATCTATAAACGTTAGATTATCGTATTATCGTGCCATTGTTGGACACAGGTCTCCTCTCGAGGGTTAACGCGTTACACAGAAGAGGTTTAAGACATAGCTGATGATTAGACGCTTGCAAATGAGATGTTACTTTAAATAGCTCTTATATTAAGCTGAAGGCTTTCAAAAAACAGCTGACGTGGGCAACAAACCATTGAAACCTTTTTGAATATATTTCACAATCACTTGATCGTCCGAAGTAGGAGCGCGTTCTGTGTTCTTCATTTTGGTAACTCGTTTGCTACTTCAGACACAAAAGCGCCACGAGCGATGTGGTACACAATTTGATAGGTCTAGCCGAAACACTAACACGCAATTTAATTCACTATAGATTTTTTCTCTTTTGGTTCATGGTTGGGTTCGTACAACAAACCAGACATGATGCACTCGTCTTGCTCTGTGCAAAAGCCACGTATGTATGTTACATTTCAGTGCTTCGCTGTATAGATTTGTAACTTTTTTGCATAATATTTTATACGTATGAAAATAGACTTGACAGCCTTTATAGACTCACGATAAGATTCCATGCGCCATGGGTACAATGGGCCCAATCCACAAAGATAAAGTTAAATGAACCTCGATTGATATACGTATCTGTCAAATCTGAGGTTTCTGAATAGTAGTGCTGTAGACTATCGATAACTGCCTCGAAATCTCTTCCCATCGACTGTTTTGATACTACTAATTGTCATAGTTACATATAAATGTTATGACTGCCTCGTTGGTCGAGTGGTTGCAAAGCGCGACTGCCGATCGGGAGATCCTGGGTTCAAATCCCAGGTTGGGTTGGATTTTTCCAACTTAGAATTTCTAGAAGTGACTCGGAAGTTTGGCGGTGTGCCCGGTGTATGGCAATAGGCTCACCACCTATTCCATTGTAGGACTTAACTGGAACTGGTGAAACGTGGGGGTGTACTACATTCCTCTGCCCAACCCTTCGGGGATTACAAGCATGATGTTACATTTGTTATGTCATATATCTTGTAAACAAAATAAAATAATTATCTTACACTTATAAAAAAAATATTTCCTTATTACTGTTGTAATGCCCGTAGGTATACAGTTTACCCCAGTCACACCAGAGGTAATAAAACTACAACCGTATCAAATATCATCAAAATCTATTCAATACTATTTATATAATACACAGACAGAAAAATACGTTAGTTGATTTTTTGATAGCATTTCCGCCACCTCGATAACAGTAACAGAGATTCCTTGATAACAGTATTATGTTATATATGTATGTATATTGTAAGGAAGTGTTAAATCGTCCTTTCTTCTGTTATTCACCTAAGGGCTTTAGGGGTTGCACGTTTTCGGTCTGTTTCATTTAACTGAAAAAAAATTAAATCTTATTTGTTTGAATTAATGTTTGTTTGCACGCGTGCGTGAGTGTGTGTGCGTGTGTCTGCATGCAGGTACGTGCGTGTATGTGTAGATTATGTTCATATAGTGTAAATGTGGAAGCGACGGGCGCAATATGAGCGATGCGGTATCGGGTAGCGCAAACGGGAGCCGTCCGGCTGTCAATAACCGTCTGTCAAAACGTCGCTCGCGTCAAAAATATCTCTCGCGTGCGTTGGAGAGAATTGGAGCACTATTTTCGGAATATGTTCAGTGTGTTGTGTGTAATTTTGTTTTAATGATCATCTACAGATACGAAAAAGAACCTTTTTCTGATGGCGAGACACATCTAGAATAACAGAACGAAAAGAATCATTATCATCAACACCCTTTGTGTTGATGATAATCATAAGGATAGATATATTTGCATTCAGTGCTCTCTACCTACAACATTAATGACATTGATAATATAAGATAGGACGATAGCCAAGCCAACTGTCAAGGTCACACGACGGCTGTGACACACGGCTGTGTCACTGTCATAAAAACAATGACAAAAAAATCGAAACAATTGAATTGAGGATAGGTTAATTTAATTGAATTATTACATTGTGTGCGCAGTCATGGGATCCTGTCCCGCGTCAGAGCGCTCGGCGAACAATCGCTCAAACTCGTAAACGATTAGTGTTATCTTTCTAATTCAGAATGGCGACGCGCATGGTGGCCGGAGGAAGGAAAAAATACTCAACGCGCGCAGACATCACTTCGGCGATAACAAAAGTTACATAAAGAAATACGGTCCGGTATTTCTTCTTTCCCCCTCGCCCCGCCGTTGATAAGCATCTCGACGGAAAAAAATTCCCGCGAGCCGCTTCCGTCAATAATGGCCGGAATTATGCACACGTCAACGTCCTTTTCGGGCCGATTCGATCCGCACTCCGCGTTTGTTCTAGGCAGTCATTAAGCAAATTAACACACTTAATGCTTTCTTATAATTATAACTTCACGCCGGGTCCTTTCCAGGGTATCGAGGGAGCACAGAGTGCCAAATATCGCTATTCTTATATGCCTAATGTGCTTCTTCTGCATTCGTAATTCACTGGGTGGCTAAATTCATTTGTTTATTTTTCTCGTCGTTACTGTCACAGAGCCCCACGCAGGATTGCCCTCGCTCTCCACCTTTCCTTGACCCTCAGGTTAGAACTAGATTTTGAAATTCGATATAAATATTTAATCTCAACCGCCATATAATCGGTTACTCATTTCATTACTGTACACTTCAGTATGCCTATCTGTATTGCAATCCACGATATCGATAATTGCCGTGAATGGTCATGTTCAATCCGAAATTTTAGTCACCTCACCTTCTTTGGATTGTCTCCTACATTAAATTTTAGTTCATTTACATGATATATGTCTGTATATAATGGTTATCTTACGCGTGGGGTCACTGAGCGGCGACACAGTGACCTTCGCAGGTCAGTGATATCGCTGCATGCGTGCAAGCAATAACTGACCGTTTCAATTTCTTCGCTTCGGCACCATCCTGATGAAACATGCGAGCTGTTAATTTCATTTCACACTCTGTAAATGAGCTTTTTTTTTATTTTTCACGTTCGATATGCACCCTAACTGCGGTAACGTCGATGATTTCTTGACATGGTTATAGATATTTTCGATTACTCACACACAGGTATTTAATTTTAAATCTATGCAGAGCTTGTTCTGTAGCAATCAGATAATCAATAGACATACGTGCGATGTATTTTTTAGACAGACAGACAAATCTTTTTACACGAATTTATTTGCATGTTGTAATACAATGTCGATTGATTATTTTCATTATACCTGCGCCTATTATTCCAGGTGGTTTTGACATCCTAAACTCTGAAATACAAAATACTGTTCTGTTATTAATTGTTATTAGTATAATTAATGAATCCTATTTAATTAATTGTTATTGGCCGCATTAGGAGAGCTGTTGGGGGACCAGAGGAATGTAATTGTCTTAGGAATACCTATTTTTCGTGGTGTTAAGATTAATTAATGTATGGCGTTTGCTTTTATTTGAAATATATGATCAGGGTTACCAACGTATGCGACGGTGACCACTCATCGTCATGTTATTAATCTGTATGTTTGTCATCGCGTGAAATAAAAAAGTAATTAATCAGTAGTCATTACTGAAAAGTAGAATATTTGCAGATTAATGATATACTTTGTATTACTCTACCACCCGAAGTGTTACAAGTACAAGTATCTTAAGAAATGCAAAGCGTTTACCACTACAGTTGTTTATAAGTACGATGGTACTGAAAATATATCCATATAAAGTATGTAGGTACATTTAAACATATACGTCTCGTAACGATTGTCTGATCGTATTAATACAAGTTCTGTCTCTTTTAGAATAATACAGTCGTGAGTGGACATAGTCCAAGAAATTTATTATCATTCTTTCTTTCTATTACAAACCCGATATACATATATTTTAATGCCAATATTATTACTCGTCTATTCTAAACGAGTACTATTTAAAAATATCACGAACCTACCGTTTCCTTAGAAAAAAAAAACCCAGGTATAGATCAACGTGAAGCGACTAAATAGTGCGCCTCGCTGTCACTAGCCTGAACCGTGAGTCACAGGTGGAATCACATGATGGCGGCGGCGGCCGGCCGCGCCGCGTCTGCCGGGCTTCGACTCGCCGCCTAACGATTGACAAATTATTTTGACACATATTTTTTGCCACACGTCCATCTCCCTCACGTTGGCAAGCGTCGCCGTCGCCATGGGCGTTGTCTACTGTTTTGGTTCGGTCACACGAAAGCAAAAGTATAGAAAAATTTGTAGGTGCGTGTGTGATGTGAGTGAGTATGTGAGGAATGTACACTCGTGTTGACAAGTGATTGTCAATTCGAAGTGCTCGCTATTGCAGTTGTTTACGAGTTTACCTAGTCTTAGTGAAATTTTCATATGAGGCTTTCAGAAATGGTATTGTATGAATTAAGATCATATGCTGGCAGATCTTTGTATGGCGCGGCATGACACAGCTAAATGCTAAATCAACAAGGCGGTCACATATTTAGTAGTGCGTCAAAATCGGCTGAAATCTTTTAAGACTCGCAGCTAATGGATTTATATTTATAATTTGTAAATTGGAACATGTAATAAACATACGATTACTTTAACCACAACATTGTTTATGACTTGTTAACATTTATTATCCGATAATAAAACCGCGTTCTTCAGTCTCGGCTGCATTTTATAGTGATGGCCGGAAGTCGTGAGTTTCACGAAAAGCCCGCTCTCACACTCACGTTTAGCATTACGATAATTCTAAGGCGATAATTTATTACATTGGTAATTGTTTATCATTGCGTTTATACAATTTTTTATTTTATTATTTTTAGCTATTCATAATTAATAATTGGATAACATTTACAAATAGGTAATGCTTGTTTCGCATATCCTTTATTGATAGTGGTTTATAAATATCCATCTCTGTGTTTTAAACATATTTGATTACACATTTCTGAATTGATTGTTGACTTGTGGACGTTAGGTTGACAGTTTTGTGCTCGCCTGCGTACGTCTCAACTTCGCCGTGAGTGGCGCTACTGCTTTAATAGCATCGACTGGTCTCAGATAATTGTGTCATAAAGTTTTTAATATTTATATGACAAATAACATTGACGCTGTTTGTATGTTCGTGTTCAAGTTGCTCTTGTTTTTTTTATATTATTAAGCTTGATGCCTGTTTGTTGATTGCTTTAGTGTACCTATGTGGTTATATAAACACAAACTTATTATAATATACAGGGTGTCCCATAGATCAACGAAAAGCCGGCACCAGAGGGTGGACCTACTAATGACTACTCGACAAAAAATAAAGAAAAAATGTATCTCTATTTGATTTGAAATTATAAGACGAAAAGAAAATTCTTCGAAAATTTAAAACCTTTATGATATTTCTACCTAACATGTTCACAATGTAGAAGATATTTCTGATTTATATTTTATATCAGCAAGCTAAGTA
>DWMG01004272.1:0-11072 GCA_018244855.1 Elbella merops | reverse complement strand
ATATTTAATGGTATTTCCACCACATTTACAGATTTTCATCAAATATTTAATGGTATTTCCACCGTTATTCATTATATGTATTATCCAACCTCTGGAAACCAGCATAATTATTCCCAGATTAAGATCAAAGACAATTGAAACCCGTGGTCTCAACAACGTCCATACTAAATTATTGGACGACACTGCAAACTAATACGATTATTAGTATGGTCGTGTTAATTTGGATTTAGATGAGATTGGTAGATGGGTTATAGAGATAAGCATACCGTCGATAATTCATGCAATCGATAATTAGATTATTATTGTTATTATAACATAAATGTATTGGTCAAACTTTCGTTAGCTATTCGCAAAATAACCTTGATAAGTGCTGGTATAATTCAGAACGAAAGACGGTTAATTGTACGTTTGAAAATCGAATAATTTATATTAAAAAAGGTTATTTGTTAAATAAACAACGCGTAAACAATATATATGGAAAGAAATTGTACTTATGTTATTGCTAGAACAGCTAAAAACAGAAACCAGTAAATATGCATCATTTACTCAAAACGCATACCAATTTAAACGCAAGCATAATTTTATGAGTTTAAATGTCTTAACTTGCAGGGAAGAATATTCAAAAATGAAATATTAAAAAAAATATCCGCCATTACTTCCATTTCTTTCAATTGCCATAATCACATTTTTAGTTGACTGTTATATTATCGGTCTACTAAATAGTTGCTATCTGTTTACAAGTAAGAGATTTTATGCTTATAGAACTTTTGTCATTCATTTCCTCGTTCTATTTGCCCTCTTGCCGCTCTTTAGTTTTCCTTATAGTATTGATATAAAAACAATGAACTTTCGTATAAATAGTTACCATGAAATGAATGATGTAAAAATCAAATTGAGGTTCTTATTTTACGAACACGATTTATCAGATATTCGCCAAGTTGATATTTGAAGGGATGTGTATCAGGAACTGTGTTATACATTGTAGCTGATATTATTCTGTTTGTTTTGTGTTACATCAAACGCAATCAGAACGCCGAGAAATGCCTAGGCTCTTTGTTTTTCCGGGGATAATTAAGAAAATGTATTATATAGGTATTGTATGCTTTAGCGAACCAATATTGGAGAGATCACCAACAATGTTTAAACATTAACATGTTTTTGGCAGTTTGGTCACATAGGTATAGGTATAATATATAAAATGCAAATCAATGTGAAAATGTCCATGAATAGTATTTTATTTCTTTCGCTATTCATACATGTTATATAAGTTAACAGTGATAAATAAAGAGTTTTAAATCTTTTTGTACTATTATAATTCATAATATTTTAGTTGTTATCATATACATGTGGGATGACCTATAAATTTATTATTAACATTTTGTTTTCCCTTTTTATTTTTCTATTTTTTGCAACATATTTACCTGGTGATTGTATTTCTTTAAATGGCAACACGAAGTAGTCAAAAAAGTGTGTCTTTTATAAATATAATAAGAATTTGTTAAAACCATCAAGACTCTCACTTATACGATCCCACATACATTTTTCAACAGCAAACATTACCAACACTATTTATATCTGCTCATATACATACATATGTGTCAAGAGATGATACTTTCATATTCGCTGTAATTATTTTCCTAATATAGAGCAATACCTAATTCTGCACGAGATGAGATGGCGCACACGTGTTTCGTGATGGTACAGAATGTAGGCAATTACATAAACGACAATCAACGCACAAAGACGTCAAGAAGGGAAAGTCGGGTAACGTAATTATACAGATATGCCACGTTAACACCATGCAGTGTGACGGATCGCACGCCGCGTTGTAAACGCCGCGGTTTTTTTTTATGTGGATGACATAATAAGTACTCCCCAACTGGCGTATACAGACCGACGTTTTCGCCTTCCGAAATATTTATGGCTCCTCTTTCCTAAGTTTCGTTACAGTTGCTTAAAAAACAAACGCAATTGTATAATGTAATTTCCTTTTAAACCTTCTTCGTATCGCAACAGTTAAAGCGTCCGGTATTATCAAAACAGATATGTGAATCAGTTGCAGTATAACAATAAGGCAGTAAAACGTCACATATGACCTGCCCGTATACATGTGAAGACACAGTATATGCATCACTCATTCAATTACTATGCGCACGTAATCAATACGAGTTATACTCTCCTCGTATTAAGTTACATATTCATTAGTCGATAATAATAATAAACGGAACAAGATCGTAAAACGAGAATACTAGTATTGAGTCTTTATTACATATTTAAAAAAGGATAATATTAGGAGAGAGTATTATAAGTTATTGAGGCACAGCAATCACGACGGTGCTAAGTGCTCAGTGAGTAACGATGATCCAAGCGAACTCTAGCAAGGTCGAATTATTTATGATGTTGTTCACAAACAGTTCGTATATATTTATGCGTGTATAAGTGTATCATGAGCTAATGCTTAAAATATTTTAAATGTTATCAGTCAGAAATTTTAATATAAGTAATAATGCAAATGGGCACAACAATAATAACAATTAATAATATTATACCAGAGTGTCTAATCTATATACATCTTTCTCTTTCTAAGACAATACTTGCTGAATAAGTCAATACCTACCAGTACAACGGGAAAATTATAAAATCAATGTAAGTTTCATCTTGCTAAAGGAATGTAGAGTATTCACTATATTGCTAACGGTTAGTAATTTTGATTACGTAACGCGTTAATTTATAACACTTCACAGCCGACGGTGCTCCAGTTACAAAACCGCGACAGATTGTATCCGCGAAACTGATGTTACAGATATAACATATTACAACGCATTAGGGTGTTATGTACGAAGCCCATTCTTTAAGTGTTAATGCAACATGTTCAGCTATCAAAGTTAGCGATAGCTGAACATGTTGCATTAACAGCGTAACATTAGCATTAACAGTCTAATTTTTACTTTACAGTTTTGTAAGTGACAGCCATAATTAAGTAAATGATGTATACATACATTTAAACTTAAAATGTATGATTAATTAAAATGGCGGCATGTTCCAAATGAGAAATATATTCTTATTTTATTTTTTAAATCATAATATTAATAAGCCAAGATGCTATAAGATCCTTCATGTGAAGAAATGTACTATTGAAATTTTATTCATAACATCTCCTAAGAATCGCGGCGCTTAGAACGCCAGTCTATGCGAGCCAAGATTTCTCAGTACCAGAGCAATAAGCGTTAATGTAATTTGTGCAAATATGAAAACGGTGGAGCTCGCCCTTATTAGTTCAGCGTCCCAGTTGCTGGTAGTGTCACCAGCTGCGATGCTTTCGTAAGATTTTTTGTGGATCTACCAGTGAGGTTTTTCAAAGAAAAATGCTGTTTTAGAAAGATTCGGTTTGGCTAAATAAACATATGATAGATATTCTACAGAATGAAGATATTCATTTAGAATTACATTAATTGCTAAATTAATAAATGCTATATTTTATTTATAGAATTATTTAAAACTATATTTTGTGGAATAACTACACAACAATCATATATTGAATTGTCATATGATCAAATTCCATATTCTTCGATTGTATGGTATTCACAGAAAATGAATTGTCCTCACGAAATCCTTAAGTGTGGCTACAATAATAGAGGACATGTCACCCCCGGCCATATATGTATTTATATATGGCATGATGACATTGTTTTTATCTGTCCTCCCTAGGAACGCTTATGTCAATAATCATGTTTGTTCATTAACATTGGATGTACTTTGACATACAGTACAATGTTTTCCTTGTAAGCTTCCTCTATATATTTTTTTTACTCTCGCAACCGTCGAACTTGAATGTATATCTAAATCAGCCATTTTGTAGTTTTCGTGCTCCAGGGGGTATAAAAAAAATTTTTAAACAGATCACATTTGATACGCACTAAATGAACATAACGTAATATGTTAAGGTATTTTAAAACTATAAACATAAATAAAAAATGATTAATAGAATGCCTAACCTATAGGGAATAGTAGTCTCCGAAATATTTAACATTTGGTATGCACTGCTTACACCTTAAAGGACCACGCGTAATAATATAATAAAATAACTACAATACCGTAGGGTGCTGGAATAACTGGAACATAAGCATGTCGTCAGATAGGCACTCTAAGTAAATTAATAAATAATGAAATACGATTCGTAAATAATATCGTCTAGACAGCTGTGTGAAACAAAATATTGTAACAATACGTAGACTTTTCTCTTATTGGATGGAATTCTGGAAAGATAATTATATTTTATGTTTCAGGTGTCTAAAAAGCGATGGCCTAATACAAAAAGGATGTTTCGCAGAGGCGTCAAAGTAAACTCTACACTTGCTCCGACCCGTGATTCCCTCGGGCGTATTTCTTTTCAATCTAGTATAATCACCTTAATTCTACGTCAAATGAAATCTAGAATTTATTCAAAGATCATTTCGATAAGCAACGACGTAATCATATGAAAGTAGGATTCAGTAATTGAATAATTATGTCATTGCAAACAAGACAATAATATTTTAATTAATAATGTAACCATATTTTCTATTTTAGATTACTTTATTATGTTAATTTTATTATCTAATTTCTGTTCAGAGATATTTTTTATTAATGGATAAAAAACTTTAAATCAAAAATTAGTCCAATATAGAATCCATTGGTAGTATTTTCTCATTCATAAGATCTAGCAGGAATTTAATCATTACGATCGTTGGTTTTACTACCGATTGAATAGTATGACATTTGTCCATGTTATATCTAATGTGATTTTACTAATGTTCTTTATCAATACGATATAAAAATATTGAGAAAAAATGTAACATTAAAGCGGATTAAATAATTAAACACGCTCATAATTCTAATAAGGAGAGGAGTGAATCAAGAGAATAGAAAGTTTCGACGCTCAGTGCGAGAGTTAAGAAAAATTTTACTTTCGCTAGGTTCGGTCCCCGCGGGCGTATTCTTTTCACTCCAGCTTTATCTTCCTCTGAATGGAAACTGATTTAACTTGGCATTTCTTGGGCAGATGTGCCAAGTCAGAGAGCTTTTGTAAAACTTAAGATACAATGCTCGTATATTTGAAATTGGACATCGATATAATTTTTTTTTGCCCGTTGCCTAATAATGTGTATTGTTCCCGAAACATCAACCAGATCAATGGTGCAAAAGTGTTACTACTGTATCAAGTTTATAATTGTTGATGTCTGTACCTGCATATTATGTACGATGCATTATTAAAAATAATAATTAAGTCTTTGTAGTCGGTTTTATTATTAAAAATTATGTAAAAGTTGCAGAATATTTGAAGAGTTACTACTCTACTATTATTAATTTGTATTCGTCTACTACTACTATACTCTACTATTAGTAATTTATATACGTCTACTATTATTAATTTATATTCGGGCTCTCAAGGTCTTCGTGACGATCATAATAACGAGCTCGGTTACAATATAAATTTATTGATAGTGGCAATTGTTTTATTTCTTTATTACATCGTTTCTTTATTACATAGTATTACATAGATCTTTCCACAGTTTCTGTTGCAAATTAAATAACTTCGCATTTTATGAACATTTTATAATATATATTTAATTTGATTACGACTCTTCATTGAACTGATAAATTGAGCAATTCCCTATCAAATACGAACAGCCAATTTTATGACGCTGCGAGTTCTTCAATCGATGTTATTTTTTTATTGAATTAATAATTTAGTCGTGCAATCGCATTACCAAGACAGAGGAACGACGCGCCGCAAAAATTTTTTTCACGTTCTCTTAATATTCCACAGCAAATTCAAAAATCGGTGATAATCGCAACAATATACGGAGATCGCCGTAATAAGAATAGCGCAAAAGTTTATGCCTCAAACGAAACAATTTGAAAAATCGCGGGCGCTCAGCGCAAGCTCATTTTGTCGCCACTTAAAAAATACGTCACTAGAATATCATCTCATTTTGTCCGGAATTCTTTTGGCACTGAACGACCAGCACTCCACAGCGTCCTAATAACTGTCATCCAGATTTAATATCACATCTCCCGTTTCGTGCGGGACGCACCGCGAACCAATATCCTTCCTAAAATTGTATTTGGACGAATACGCGTAAACTAAATACATATGCGACCCAAACGACAAATTTTATTTATATTCTCCTCCTACTCTCTATAGAATCAGACGCACTTCTCTGTTTTACGACAAGAATTGATGGCTTTATGTTCGTCTCCGTTCGTGTCGTATAAAATTGCTTGTCACGGTATAAACTGTGCGTCGTATGTCTTCGTACGCAAAAATGAAACGAAATTAGCTTTGTATGTATGTAACCTTAAATTATGGATGAGCTCGTTATTAACGTTCGGTGTCCTTATAAAAGTTAAAAGCATTACAGATAACCAAAAAAATGTTTGACGAAAGTCTAAAAGCTTTCGCTCGTTGGCGCAATGTAGTAAAAATACACTACTCTAGATTGGGGGATCTTAGCTGACTAAATTAGATTTTCGGCACTCATTTGAATAACGATTTCATCATCGCTGAAAATTTTCTCGCTCTCGTAGAAATTAAGTTGTACATAAAAATATTACGCATCAAACATTTTCAGTAGTTACAGAGATAATAAACCAAAAAATATATATTTCCTACAACGTGAAAATTCATTTGAGTCAATGCGCATATCTTCTGAGTAATGACGTGTCAAGGGTGTCGAAGTGTCATCACGACCGAAGAAACGCCGTCAGATTTTATAACTCATGGATTTATTTACATCAATAACACTATTATAATGACGACACTTCTACTTTTCGAAAGATTTTTATATTTTAATTTCAACTGCACAGGGACGGGTATGAAAACTAACATGTGAATAAACATATCGTTTTAAAAAGTAATATTATTATTTCTTTTTATCGCGCTGAAACAAAAGTCAATGTAAATCATACCATTCTAATAATAATTATTGTTATGGGGGTAACGAACTCATATACTTGAAATTAATAACAAACACATTATTTTTTTATTACGTCATTGTAATTTTAGTTTATTTCAGATAATATTATTATTACGAATTTAGGTACATTAAGTGGCCCAATATGACCTATTTTGAACATATTGGTCAGATACTGGAGTCGGGGAGTTCCACGTCTTCCAACAAGGACAAACATGACGACAGTGATTAATGTAGAAGAATAAAGTCAGGTCTGTAAATGTAGAGATACTTACACCCGGTGCTCTCTGCCTTCTTGGAAGGGGAACTGCCGTGATGATATAATAAGAGTTATAATTGTTATTATATTTTCATATAAGACCTCGTAAACAAATGCAAAATTTGACATTGGTATTGTAACGAGGGTATTCTTTCATTGAATGGGGCAAAGTGCTGAATACTCAATGAATATAAATCAGTTGGCACTGGGTATTGGCCGTCCAATCGTATAAAGAAAGTCTATCGTGCCAATGTACTTTTATAGGATTAAAAAAAAACATATTTTATATTTCGAATGTCTCTTACACTTCATTGATAATAGTAAATACATGTATACAATAACTAATATAATATTTTTTAAATAACTTTATACATTTCTGATATAAATTTTGTCATTTATATATTGAAAAGTTTCATTTTTATTAGGTATTGATACAAGTACTACATGCAGAGAAAACATGGATACCATGGAAACATGGATATCAAAATCAATCACTAAGAAATTCCTGATATAACACAAACAAACAAAATATCAAATTCTGTTTTTTGTTCTAATATAGACAATAGGCAATTACATGAAGTATCACTAAATATAATACGAATATTGAGACTGGATGGCAATAAGCAATAGTGGAATCACATAGAATATTTCATAAGCCTCAAATCTCTTGATTGAACAATTATTTATCGGATACATGGCATAATTATAACATAATAATAATAAGTTTGTCGTTTTTCATTATTATTCACTTCTATTACATACCACATACTCATTTAACGGTTAACAATGTCGCTCACGGCGAGGCAAACGACTTATAGAGGCCATGCGTTAACGTTTGACAATTGCGCGCGAGTTGTCCGACATGCCAAGTGAGCATTGAGACGGTACAGGTACCATAATGATCTGCTACGGATACCGACTTTGGCCTTTTACAATTCCCTCCCAACTCCCGCCGCATATTTCACTCTTTACGCCAACTTCGGAGACATATTTCTTCCTTATAAAGCGATCTTTTGGAGTATTCATTGTTATTCATTGCTGGATTGTTATTCTAGATAAAAGGTAGTAAAATCTCGTGCCGCGTGGTAAAATGTACTTTTTTATGATCACAACTTATTATGAAGTTAAACAGTTCAACGAAAATTATGCCATATCTATTTAAAATTCGTACGCTACAATCATAAAACGTAGCGCCAGAGTTCGTTTGCACAAACTAATTAGGTGAATGTAAAGTAGGTATTTACCCACTCCGAGTCTAATTATCATAATTTCCGTGTAAAGTTCAAGGATACGTGTGGACACGTTCTAAATTTAATTCAATAGAGACGCAAAAATGCGAGATAATGTATGTACATTTTGGTCATCAGTGGGGTCGTCGAAAACCTGCCTGTTTCTTGTTAGAAGGCGGCCCGTTTGTAACACGGAGACCTATCGTTATCCACTTCCTGAAGGAAAATGTAAGGAAAACGAATATGTTACTTGGGCGGAATGTTACATCTTGGGCATTAAGCTCCAACGTGACTCGAATGTAAAGCATTATCTGTGTCATTATCCTAAATCTATTCGACACAGATTCGTCTGACACAGAAAATGAGTAAGACAAATGGTTTTTTGTTCCAAATTCAAAGGGAAATACATATAAAGTTGTAAAACACGAAATTATTTTTAACAAAATCAATAATTCACAACTCATGAACAACGTCCAGGATAGCAGTTTGATAGAAATGACATACTCCGTTCCCAGTACGATTCCCAGTTCCCAGATATTCGAGCATTTGCGAAATTGATTCTAAGTAGTGATTTTTATGTAATTGTCTTTGTATACGTACTAGTATTTTTGGATCTCGCATCACATGGACCCAATTGCGGGGTCATAGTTCTAAACTGTTATTTAAAAATGCTCCTTGGCCTGCCCTAGCCGCCGACGGCCAGCAGCGTATTTGGTGCGAGAAGCCGTGCTCTGTGATCACCAAACCCCGCGAACTCACACATCTACTAAATGAACCTATTAAGTATTCAACAAGGATCTTAAAATGCAATTGCCACGCACATATTTATCCTAGTTACATGTAATGGCCAAGAATTTCATACTTTCTACTATCTAGCGGAAGATCTGACGTAACGTACACAGATTTGTGGGAATGACTTGCATACAGTAAGGCACGGGTGTTGCAGTCGCAGAACGGTTATCACGAGTTATGCAATATTGTGTTTCATAAGACGTGAAGACGCTTTTCTTAAGCTATCGAAGGAGCAAACGGACACAGAAGTTATCTGATATTTGATTTGTATAATGATGACTATACCTTAAATACAAACATGTCCTGATTGAATTTAGTAACAGTGTCGCTGAATTATAATTCCAATTCGTTAAAATTCCAAAAAAATACATTTCCAATGAATTAAAATTCCAGAAAACAAAATTCTTTTTAATAACAATTTTACGACTCGTCATTACTCATCGCCTCTACTTATTTATGTAACGGAACACAACACATATTGAAAGAACGAATATATTAACTGCTGCATCGCAGCGGAAATGGGTACGTGCTACGAATATGCTTTTGCAGTGTGAGAATTGAACCGAAAGCCTAATTTTTAGCTAATCCATCTCTCAGAGATGACGAGCCATATAAAATCATTGATAACCGATGTTGCTACAACCGATTGTTCTGTACTTATAATGTAGTTATGTTAATGCGATGTCAATGCTTGTATTATAATTCGCTGTCACATGTGCGTAATACTACTTGATGGACGACGTCGTATCATTAAGGACAAAGGGACTAAGCTAAGTAAATACATGTAAATAATAGCGCGTTACGACGCAAAATTATATTATATAGGTCAAAAGTATTTTCTAATGTATCAACTTAACTTTAGTAAAGAAAAAAATATTGATATTCGAGTACGATTTTCAAGTCTTGGTCCTTGGATGTTAGTATCTTGATCCTCAGAGATTGGAATGTGGATCATGTTTTGTGAATAGGGGATGTTGTAGTTTTTATGCTATGTCCATAGGTTGCAAAGTCTACCAAAAATTTGGTAGTATTCTTGATTTTTACTTACGTTTTTACCGCTAATATAATATTTAATAATAGTAATTAGTGTATTATTCTCCATTGAACACTTTATCAATCAACTTCTTTTATAGGAAGAAGAGGTAGGCAGAGGAGTGTAGTACACTCCCACGATTCACCTGTTATATATAGTTTTTATAAAATGATTATCACTAGCACACATGAAAAAGTCGAAATACAAATTAGAAACAAATGTGGGTAGATGGAAAATCTTTAAAACATAACATTTAATAAATAAGTTTTTTTCTAACTGAAAACACAGGAAATAGAGAATGGAGACAGGAATCAACAGTATTAAGCATCTCCAAAATAGTATATCAAAAACTGAAGCTCTATATAAACAAAATTAAATAATGGAAATGTCGCATGAATGAAAACGAACTCTACCATAGGGCGCCAAGGGAAGCGCTCGTCTATTCTTATTCAAATAAGTGCCGCGATTATCCAGTATTACTGACATAGAGCATACTTAAGTGATTATAGTTTAATGTTCACACATTATCTACAACGACAATTGAAGCTTTAATATGGGTAACCATTAAATTATGCTGTTTAATGTATGAAAATTATTATATACAGTTAATCAAGTTATGTGCAAGTCTATATTGAGATAGAAGACAGGCGAAAAAAACATCTTTCAAAACTTACGTAAAAGGTATGTAATTGTAACCCACACACAAACACACACACACTATCAGCTTGTCATCGTCCACTGCTGGACATAGGCCTCTCCAATGGCACGCCACTGAGCTCGATCTTTTGCTCTATGCATCCAAC
>DWMG01004271.1:0-11072 GCA_018244855.1 Elbella merops | reverse complement strand
GTGCGAACGGTCGCAGTGGCATGCTATTGCAGGGCATTCACCACCTCCCTCCCGCATGAGGGTAGCCCTTTTCCACCTTTGTCTGGGCGCAAAAAAAAAAAGCTAAAATTCATTCGGGAACAAGCCCTCACAAGAAACACTATGAAATATATGTAGTTTTTTCCAATCCAGCAAATCTAATGTGTTATCCTACACATATATCCTACTAGCAAGTTGTAACTGTATGGTGTTTAGTTAAGTAAAAAAATGAATATACTATCAAGCAACAATTAAACTCACCATGTTGAAAGTTTAGCATGTAAACTCCAGGTTTCAACGCCTTCAAAGTGAACTTTCCAGCTGAATCTGTGGTGGCAATGGGTTCATCGCCCAGCAGAACTCTCACACCCGACATTGGAGTCCCAGATGGTGAGGTTAATACTGAGCCCACTACTGTGAATCCTGTTACCTGGAAATAATTTCAATAGTACAGCATGGATTAGCCTTTAACACTATTTAAGTTCAATCTCACAAGCAAAATCAAAGATTTGATCTATACATCCTGCTGAATGGACCTTATAAAGATTTTTTTAATGTTCAAATAGACTCTGTTATGGTCTAGTAATTAATTTACAAAGGATGAGTTTGATCAACTCTTCTACCATATGTGGGACTGTTTACAGAAGTTTATTTGCACACTTTTAGCCAAATTTGCTTCAAAAGTGTTATACCTCTTGTCTAGGAGATAGTAGAAAGAATCTCACATACAAATTTATTACAACTGATTTATTTTTATTACCTATGACCAACCTCATATTCATCATAAAAAATGTGAGTATAGTTATGTTTGTATACATATATGGATACCTTGAAGTACATGAATTTGAAGACTTTTTGGTTAATTTTACTTGATAACTTTATATAACAGGAATGAATCTTACTTCAAAAGCATTTTTGATATAGAGGCTTCCATGTTCAACTGTAAAAGGCACCACATCAGGCTTAATGTTATATGTAACTGGTGCCTGTCCTGGGGACTTTGCCATGGCCATCAGCTTGTATTCCCCAGCTGGAACCAGACCGAAACTGAACTCTCCATTGACATCAGTTACTGAGTAGCAAATTGGAGCATCAGGTACACCTTGTAAAAGTGCTGTCTTGCAACCTTCAACTCGGAATTTAGGACTTTCCTGTAGGATAAAAAATCTGGTTAATAATATTATGGTAGAAAATCAAATGATATGACAACCAGGCCAATATTTATATCTGCATAATGTTATGAATTGCATCCATTCCTAAGAAAATAATATCATCTTTCTGATTTGAATTTGTATTATTGAAAATTAACTTTTTGTGTTAGTGCAAGTTATAACTTTATGATTATAATAAGTAGTGATCCTATTAGTTCACAAAGAGTATACAAGAAATAAATTTAATGAAAAAAAATAATATCTGTATTTGAGAATAATTTCAATATTTACCTCTTTAGAATACAACAATACATGAACCCCTGCGATGGGGTTGTCGAATGAACTGACACTACCAGTCACATCATAGCCTTTAACAGTCAAAACACCCAGAGGCAATACTGTGTTGCCCTCCCGCACTTGTACATGAGCTTGTGAAGGCTCTAATTTCCACCTGAAATAATGAAAAGTGATATACATTTGCTTTCTATTAGGCAACACTGTAGCTTTGTGCTGCCCTGTATTGCATAAAAAAAATTATTGTATATGAAGAATGTTCAATGTAGAGGACAGATATGAAATTTTTAACGGCTATTGGTATATTTGGTACTAAACGCTAACTGCATTGTTTCCAATGTCAGATTTATATCCCAAGCTGGTTAAAGTGCACATAGAAAATTGTTCAATATAAAACTACACTTACTTTGAATGATGTGCCTTTAAAGTGTACTTTCCAGGAATCACAGGAGTGAAATGAAAATCACCACCTACAGAGGTCACTGTATTCCTCACTTCCCCCTCATCATTGATCAGCTGAATTGATATTCCAGTGGGACCCATCTGCTGACCAGCTGTTATCACTTTACCAGTTATCCCAAAACCATTAAATGCAAAGTTTATATCCTGTCCAATTGAACATTGATCTGTTTCACCATCCACTTTCAGTTCAACCACAGAAGGTTCAAAACTCCATCCAGCCGGCGGATGCACCTTCAAGACATAGTCTCCCTTCTCTTCTAGGGGAAGAAAGTAGTAGCCATTTGTTGGTGCACATTCGGTCTTCTCCTTAAGACTCCCTTCTTTAGTGTATCTAAATTAATATAGATGCAGTACATAAGAGTCAAGCGTTATACAGAATAAATTACAGATTTTGTTATAATACAAGTAAAAAAAATATTTAGAAAGGTTGATACACTGTTTAAAGACATAAAACTAAAATTGAGACCGAACAGTACAACATAACTATAGTTTTGATAGTTTTATGATTAACTTTTAACATAATTTGAATGGCACATACAATAATGTTTTTATGTCACTATGAGATTAATAATTAAATTATGTATACCATGTTCGTCGGACTAAATTGAGTCAAAGTAACAAGATAATTGAATTATGTACAACAATATTTGAGGTTAACTTACAATCCAATTTCGATCTTTGAAAAATCTAAAGGAACATGACTTTTGAGGAATCCTCCACATCCTAAAATATCGGTCGAGTAACACCGCGATAAAACGGATAAGAATACTAAAAATAATAGCCTTATATATTCTAAATTCGCCATCTTTACAAAACCATTGCACAAATCCCAATAGATATAGCAAGTTATTGACCTGTCATTGCTATGTCACATCACCTGTGATATTTGACAACGACATTACTTACATCACATACGAGTAAATGTCCAAGATTATATATGAACAATAATCCTACATGCTATTTTCTTTTTATGGAATTAAAAGTATCAAACTCTGATACCAAACTAAAATAGTTGGTAAGGCTGATCTTAGTAAATATAGTCAAGGTAATTAGTTGCATTCCGCAAGTATAATATCTGCTGTTATTACATGAAAAACACAGACATGATTTGGTTAATCCATATAAGGATCACTAGAATTTCCTGAGTCTCCCTCCTTTCTAGAATTCATTTTTATTGAGAACCTCTCTTACACTTAGATTATTGATTGATTATATTTTTTGGAGATCTTAATTTTAAAAATTAACGTACCTACGCGTTCTTGTAGTTCAGTAAACCCCAAATCTGGGGAAACTGTCTCATGTCGTTGATTTTTTGTTTTTGAACTTCCCAAGTCTCTAAATATAAATAATAAGTAAAGAAAAAATAAAAATACTGATATGTAATACTGAAACTGTAAAGATGTTAATAGTGTAAAAAAACCGATCACTTGGACCTAACCGAAATTATACATTAATATTGAATATAGGATCATAAAAATAATAAATCTAATGATCCTTAACCTTATGATCATTTGTAAAAAAAAATCCACTTTTTTATATATACAAAACAATAATAGGTATAGCAGCATGATAAGTTCCACAAGGAAAACATAATAACATAATCTTATAGGAGAAGCATGTATCTCTGTATACTATTTCCACACATATGTTTCCACATTACTATATACTGACTGCTGTAGCAATGTTGTTAAATGTTGGAGTACCACTGTTTAACCTAATCTTTTTGCTATAGTGCAGGATGTACAGAATATGTTAAATATTTTGTAAGAGCCTTGTATTTTGTAGTCTTGATGACTACATAGTCTGGTAGCATGATTTTTTATATAAAAAATTCTATATGGTATATTCAATTTATCATAGTGAGTTCAAGAAAGTCAATTCATGGTCTAGTGTCAATAAGTTTGCTCAAAATTCTTCCTGAGCTTCTACCAAGACACTTCCCATACTATCATTATGGATGATATAATTAGTTTTGAAGTAATAATAGAAGAGTTGAGTGATTTTAAAACCATTTTTTGATAAACATACTTATGACCAATTTTTTTTACAATACAAATGATTTAACACAATTTGTGCATATTTATTCATGTATATTTTGAATAACAAGCATGTATAGAAATGTGTTATGTGAAAACAACATAGAATAAATAAAAATTGACTTAAACATTACATTTAATAGTGTTATCTAAAGTTAGCTGTTACATTGTTGAACGGTAATTTAAGTAGCAACAGCAGTTTTAGTCTTATTCTGTATTGGAAGAAACAGCTTGAACTCCGCTGGCAATTCATCTTCAGAGTACAATCTGTCAGAGAAGTACACCCTTCTTATACGACAATTAGCATGAATCTGGACTCGTAGTGTTTCAACATAGTTGGTGCCGTAAGCTCGTCGAGTGAAGTCTGCCAAGTTGAACTGTATTTGATTCCAACCCTCATCTAGGCGCATTGGCATTGTGCATATGAAAGGTTTGACTCTTGTAGTAGATTGGTAGTTGCTTGCACGGAATCTTCGCCGCACGTTCTTGTCATCTAAAACCTGAAAATTGTAATTTATTTTACAATTGAAGAAAAACGAATATGCACTTAACTTGTAATTAACTAGATAATATTGGAAAAATGGCAATATTACGTACAAAAATATACAGAGCTTAAAACTCACCTGAACTTCAAACGTGAAATACTTTTTAAGGTTCTTTATAATCATAACCAAAAAGGGAAGCTTAATGCCTAGGGTCTTCTTCGGATCCGCCGGACAAGTAATATATGTAGTGCTCACATTAGTGCCGACTATTTCCAGCACAAGACTCTGTATATCATTGTCCGTGATCCTCTTTATGTGCCCATTTCGCACTTTTTTATCCCAAATCTGCAACGGCTTGCTGCCTATGCTGTAGAGGATAGAAAGAAAACCCGACTGAAAAGTATTCTTAAACATCTCTTCTAATTTAACTACAATTCTGCTAGTCCATGTAACCTAGCATTTACCAAGTTGTTAACTAGCAAGTTTAATCGATAATATCTTAGTTTTGGCGATTGCATTGGAGCTTGACAGTGTGACAGTAAACACAAGAATTTTGAACTCTGCCATTGGCCATGCGTTTGTTGCAAATATGCCTAAGGTTTCCCTGGCAACGCGTTGAAGTATTTTGAAAATACCACGCGTAAAATGAACTGCCGGCAAAGTGACTAAAGTGTGTTATCTAAAAGAAAAAGAAAGTCAGAAAAAATTTAAAAACATGTTTTATATTAATAGAATTTTATTAATGAGGCAATATACCTAATAAACAGTAAAAAAATAAAGGAAGAGATTTTTTCAAAAAAGTTCCTAACTGTGGTGAAATAGATAAATCTATTACGAAATAATTTTCACATTCACATTTTGTATGTTATGCCAGATAATCTTAAAAAAGTTATCATCAATAAGTTTTGTGTTAATAATAATTTTGTAATCACACTCAATGTATTATTTAATGTGAAACAGAACGTTATGCGCTATTATGACAGCGATTGATTGATATGTCAAATATAATCTGTATGCAAGAGAGTTACGTCGGACGTCGGTAGTGCGCTTTGACAGATATATGCGAATCATGCGATGCATTGTATCGTGCACTGTTTTAGTTTCAATATCTCCCAAATAGTTTACTAATACTTTGACCGGCATGAACTATAATATACAATATTTATGTTGATATCTACAATATAATGGACGTTTGGTTTAGTGTTTAGACTGAGTGATTTTGTTACAACGAAAATGACTGAGAACTCATCAAAGAGGTAAGAATAACTCCTACCTACTTTATCAATTAAATTAACATCTTACGTTGTAGCTAGCTGCCGCTTCAATATTTACCTGACGTTTCTCAAGCTGATTTATTAAACCTTATATCAGTCTTGCGGTCAACTGCCGGCCTTTTTGCCTGATTAAATAACTCTTTCACCACAAAAAAAATTTCCCCCGAGAGTTCAAAATAAACATACCGCATTTAATATGCCGCTAAATGAGTAGGTGTTTTACGTAAAAAAAACATTCAAATTTAAAAGTATAAAGTTGTCATTGACATTACTGATTCGAGGTATTTTAAATTTCGAACTTATGACAGTCTTAACTTTTTCGATTGTCTATGCAAGGAAAATGCAGATTAATAAGGTATCTCTAATGATTACCAAAATAGCAACAAAATAAAATGTTGCGGAATTTTATAATAGTAAGTGTAGCAATAAAATCTACAATGACATGATGTCAAGTAAACTTCGCCTAGGTTCTTTTAATTTACATAATTAAAATCTTACATTCCACCTAAAAGTGCAATAGATGCCATAATTATTTGTAAATAAGACTTACTCCAGAACGGGCTCCTGGTATAGTGAAAACTCTTTGTTAACCTATACGAACATTTAAAAACAAATAAAAACAGGATATAAAATAAACGAAAATTACTAAAATCTATGTAACCAAGTAAAATGATTCAGGCTATTTACCAGCTGAGTATTAAAGACAAAAAAATATAAGTTTTGTTGCCCCATAGACCAAGAGAAAAGGAGAGTAAAGACAGCATTGATAGGTTCATAGCAATTGGCAATATAGTTTTTACCAGTGCTATTCAGCTAAGTATCTTCTGGTCTATTTAGACACATGTTTCATTAAAAGTCACTAAAGGGTTTTATATGGTATGTGACAATTTTCTTTTTTAATAAAAGTACAACCAAAATTGTTTTTAAAATTGTGTATCTTTGGCATGGGTTTATAAATACGGTTTCTGAGTATCAAAACTAGTATTCTACCTAGGCTTATGTCCTAATGTTGGGATCCTCATAAATACCATCCATCAGTTACAAACAGGGTTAAAATGAATATAAATTGTAATACTGTAATTGTAATTGTTAATAATAATGAAGAAACACATGGTATAAACAATCGTCAACTGGACATTTATGTCATGTGAGGAAAACTTGTGTCTACATGGTATATGTTCCTGCAACAGCAGCTGCTACTTAAGATATATTGCTAAAAGCTGCTATTTAAAATATACTAGATGTATATATAGATATTATTGCCTGTTAGAAAAGGTAATAATATGTAAGCATTATGTTTTTAGCTTATGTTTTTAGTATCACGGCCATTGGAGGGAGTGTTGACAACACAAACTAAGAGTTTCATAGATAAGTGTGAATATTTTTTTTGGTATCACTCTTTGTTATTCACCCACGAAATATATTTAATACAGTATGGAAATGGAATTGAAATGTTCTAGCCGATTTCAGCAGATCAGTGAATTTAACTGCATTGAAGCTAGTGCACGTAAACTTTGATTGGTCGCAAACATTCAAATTCTGGAGCTCAAAGAAGACTGGACAAAATGTGTTCCATACTTTTATATAGTCCTTTACAGTGATGTAAAAACTTTAGGAATATGTATATTGTTATTCAAATCACCAAACGGACAAGTGTTGTGGTGAAAAAAAACTAAACACATCTATTGTGTACTAAGTGCCTTTAACAAATTAAACACTTGTATTGTGTACTAAAGCAGTGATAGCCTAGTGGTTAAGAATTCAACCTCACACTTCGGGAGTGCTGGGTTCAAATCCTTGGCACACACCTCTTTACAAAAGTGTGTTTTAAATATAAATATCGCTTGCTAATGGTGAAGGATAATATTGTGAAGAAGCCTGCATGTGTTAGAATTTATGAGAAAAAATCTCAGGTGTGTGAAGTCTGCCAACCTGCACTAGGCCAGTGTGGAGGACTATGGTCTTTAACTCTATTAATATTAGAGGAGACCCACATTACAACAGTGGAACGATAAATGGTTCGATTATTATTATGTTTTTATTTATTGTGTAGTAGGTAAAGATGTTTATTTCATTGTTCCTGGTGAAGATAAATTGTAACAATGAAAATATATTCTGATGTATAATTATTATGCCTATTAGCATTGTTATCTTCATAATATGCTCATCATGGTCACCATTTCATAATTGGACTTGGAAGTCCTTTCCAAATATCCTCCACAGGTTGCCACATAAGCCAAATTCTGGGTGGCAGACTTTACACACTTTGGATAATATTTCATAAAAATTTTAACTTCTCACAATATTTTCTATTACTGTTCAAATAAGTGATGCTTAAATCTAAACACAACAATATTTAAAATCATGGCTTTTGCCAGTATTTCTATTCCCCATCCCTGAAATGGGACACTAAATAAACACTAGGTTATCATTGCTACAATGGAAGAAAAAGTCATTCTTTTATAACTTTTCAATGTAGTATAAGTATTTAAAAAGGGCACCATATCATGTATTAACATTTGTACCGTTCCATAGGAGTACAATGAAATAAAGAGAAGATATTGTATCAGCAAACACTGACCGGCCGCACTTCCGTTGATATGGCATTCTAATGGACCACACTTCCTTTCATTTGAATAAATTCATAATTCGATGTTCGCCACGTTAAGAGGAATGTAGTTTTTGCAGCTTTATGAAACATTCAAAATGCCAAAGTTGAACAGGCCTCTGAAATTAGTCATCAGAACGTTTTAAATCGAAAACGAGTTTTGTCAACGATACCTATACCATACGTAAAAGGCATGACTGTTATTATTATTAATGTTATTGCAATGAGGAAGTACCGTTTGATTACACACAATTGTGTTTATAACATTATCTTGTCGTAAAATTTTAATTATCTACATAGTAAGTACGAATGTTACATTAAATAAGAAGTCTCCGAAACCAATGTGCATGCGCGAAGAGAGTGTTAAAAGTAGAATAGAAATATTTTGCATTCGGTGCTCTCTGTCTAACCCATAAGAGACCTGGCATGAAGTGATATGTGTAGATATTTTTTCGGTTACGACCCTAACGAAAAACTTCCACAAGACCAATTTCAAATGTTAAACAGCATTGAACTCGAAACACGAATAGTTCTTCCATGAAGCTTTAGAAACCGTCTGCTAAGGAAAGGAGGATAAACCGGAGACAGCTGCGGCTTCCCGCTCGTCAGAACTTGCCAGACACGCGATCAAGTTTTGAAATCAGTGGGATAGTAATCGATAGCACCCACTCAATATTACAAATATCTAACGCTGCAAATACTACTTGAAATTGAGTTTACTTAACTAAACAATGTTCAAAGTTTGTACATTTTAAGGCCGTTATCCTACTGGCGTTTTACGAGCGTTGGCGTTCGTCCAACGTCTGCGCAGCGACAGCGCTGCGCACACGCGACGTTAACGTTGCGAAGTCACAATTTCAACGCTTACCACTAGAGTATTGCGACGTCAACGACGCGACTGCGCAGCGTTAACGTCGGAGAAACTCTCGTAAAACGATAGTGGAATAGCGGCCTACAGCATAGTTTCGGGACTTGAAACATTTACTATAATATTTATAATACATGAAGTTGCATATTTAACTAAATTACGCCATTTTCATGTATTTCAATCAGAACAAACAATATTTTAACGTTTTATATTCTTAAATAGAATTACATTTGTTAATTAATAATTAATGAAAGACATTTGGTAACGCGTCTTTTAAGGAAACAATAGGCAACAGTTGGGATTCCCGGTTTTTTAGAACTTGCGAGAATCAATATTGGAATCTATGCTTGATGGAATTTGATTTGCAATATAGGTAATATTATACATAATACATAAACTAGAATATATTAAGAACAATTTTCCAAATTATTAAAACGTAAAGCACCACTTGTAGAAATATAGGATTTAATAAAGCCGAGCTTTATTTGCTAGTGCTAAGGAAAAGGCTTAGGAGAAAGTTAATTAAACAGTGTTTTATACATTTTAAATTAAACATTTTAAAAATTGACATCATTTGAGATGACTGATAGACAATTCGTAGTCGTCATAACATTGCAATTCGTTTTTTTTACCTTCTTTCGAACTGGCGAATAAAATAACTGTGCTAATGTGAAATGATTCCGAAACAAAATATGGGCAGATACTTTTTAAGCAAGCAAGTGCATTGATTACACTGTTGCAGGCTGGTTAAGTTACTTTCTCCTCGATATTGCAAACCAGTCGATGATAACCATGAATACCAACTTTTATATTTAGGGCAGCGTTTGTTTTCTTTTTGTTGAATGAATGACACAAAAGGCTTCGCTTCGATTTGCGCGTCGTGGGTCAGTCAACTTTTGGTGAGAAATTCTTCGTATTGTGCTAAACGTGCGTTTCGATATTATCTAATTATGAAAAAAATCACTCTGGTTTAAGATCTTGCAAATTGATTTTCAGCAGTAATTTACAATAGATCGAGTAAAATCAATTAGCGCATTTATATGTTGGCTTCTTTACCACCAGAGTTAGCATTCAGCTGAAAATATATTAGTCCATATTTCGTATGTATATGTATAAGGTTCGGCGTTACTGACTTGCTGACTTGCTGTTAAGGTTGACACGAGTCAACCTTACTAGTTACGACTACGAAGTCATCCATCATCAATCCATATATCGAATGTAAGAGAACACGATTAATACTGTATTAATTTTAAATAAAGATGTCCTAAACATTATAGAAGTACCAAAGGGAATCTTCATCGTCCATTGCTGGACATAGACCTGTCCAATAGCGCGCAACTGAGCTCAATGGCACAGAAAGGGTGTAATTGATAAAGGGATTCGCTCCTCATAATCATATTCAATGCGAGTAGCATTCAACACGTTCTTGATTACGCGGTGGCAGTTTAAGGCATCGCCGCTGATTGTTGCAGCAAGAATGCCACGCGTGACTCAGTGCCACCCGTGGTTCTGTTGCCATTGTTTAGCGGAATCAAGTCGTTCTAGCGGTGAAAACGTTGAGGGTTGACCATGGAATATATGTAAGTCTAAAAATGTAAGGGATTTCAAATAAAGTTGTCGGTGGTCAAATTTTAGATGGACATCTTTATTTGAAAATGATTATTTTTAATAATATGGTTATTAGGTTCTAATTTCTTGAAGACACTTAAAGGCTGCAGCCATATTTAAAAACGGGTAGCGAAGTTATTATTTGTAGTTGTGTAGGACGTTTTCATACAGAAACAATTTACGCCTCATCATCATCAGCCTATCTTAGTCCATTGCTGGACATAGGCCTCCCCCAAAAGGGGGTTTATGCCCGTAATCTCCACGCTGG
>DWMG01004270.1:0-11073 GCA_018244855.1 Elbella merops | reverse complement strand
TGTTACAGACTTGTGCTTTGCTTCCTATAAAGTCAATCATGAATTTCGTACATTACTTCGAATTAAATGGAATCTTAAATTGAATAACGTAGCAAAAATCTTGGAATCGATTACGTACTATTCTGTTTCTACTTTGCTACTTTACGTTTTGAGTCATCAAACACATAAGACTCAGAAAACGCAAAGGTCTTAAAATATTTATTGACACACATGACATTAAAGATACACTCTTTATAAAAATATATATACGAACATCAATTGACGCGAAAAGTAAGCAGCCTCTGTGAGAAATGTGCATAATAAACCATAGATAAAATTTTTAATATTACAAACTAGCATGGCATGTACTCGTAACATACTGTACAAATTATGGTCTAAGGAACGTCCACAAAGGTAAGTTGCTTCATTTTTTTCATTGTTGTTGGACCACTAACTTCGGTTTAGTTTATATAAAGCCACTTTCACGCAATCGATTCCATGTTCTATTTGGTCTGTGTATTTTTGGTGTATTGTGAATATACAAAGTATGTAACATGAAGCGAAAAATAACCGAGGTTTCTCGGATACTTGGAGGATGGTGTGACTAATACAACGTGTTAATATTAATATTCTTCTTGCTATTAACGATAACATTTAAATCACAACTGACGTAAATAAACTGTACTAAATTAGTTTGTCTAAAAATAGCGTTTGCATGACTACTTCATTTTGTTTTGTTTATGATTTTACTTGAGCCCCAGCTACCGACTCAGCACACAAACAAGAAATGAAATCTTACACTGAAAATCGTAGGGAGGTTTATTTGGATGGAACAACGTAGTTACTCGTATGTCAAACGATCTTTCGAATATAACACTAAATTTTCACAGTATTTATATTAATTTTTCCAGGTGTTACAATTCTTCTGTCGCAAACTGTTTTCTCTCTATTGGTGGGTCACGTTATCACTAAAACCTCAGAGGCAATTCCCCTGATAGGTGAGAAAATCGAGTTTGCTACATTAAAACTTTTTAAATGAAATAATAATAAACGAGAATAAAAAGGTTTTGCGCTATGAATAGATGATTTCAAATTTTGACAGTTACAGAATGGGTTACAAGGAATATGAAAATATTAAAGAATATCTGGATATTAAAAGTTTCATGTATTCCTTTGCTCATTCTTGAAACGTGAACTTAACAGACGTCTAAATAGAATGCAGCTATCGCTTCAATAATTGAATTTGAAAAAATCTAGCTCCTTAATTTTTCTCTTCTTCTAACGTGCATATTAGATTCTATAAAATTAATCTTTGCTTCAAAAATAGTTTGATCAGCTCTATCAACACTTACAACAGATATTGCACTGAAAACGCGCTGTTTAAAATTAGTTAACTATTTAAATTCCACAAAAATTACCTCTTAATATTTTCTTGGTTTTTACCTTCTTGTAATGTATTAAAATATACTAACGTCATTCTTATGCTTCATCGTTATCCATTTATAAGAATATTTCATATATCTCGTTCAAATTTAATTTTATTCCTTTTTCTAGTGGCCTTCTAATAATTATGTTCCCGTTCGTGATTGCTGACGTCAGATTTTGAATAGCATGTATTACTTGGCTAATACTAAACATATAATTTAAACATACAAGTTCTTTGACTCAAATGAATATAAGTAAAATTTAAATTAGAATGGCATTGCTTGTAGTTATCTGAACAGGTTGTAAAGTTAAAGGGCGACTTAAATCAACAAAGTGGATGCGGGTAGTGGGAGTCCAGCCTCCAAGTATCACGCGAACATTGGGTGTCGCAACTTTGTTTGGTCTGTCTCACTAAAATAAAATGTAATATTCAAAATTGTCAAAGGAATATAATCGCTTTTTGGCGAGACATTTTCCCCCATTAAAAGTAATAGTTCCTTTGTCAATATTGAATGTGCCTCTAATAACATAGCTTATAGCTTCTTATTTTTAACACTTTTTTTGCACAACGTCTTAAGAAATCCGATTTTCATTTTGAAGAGGTCTATTTGTTATATTTGTAAAAAAAAAAATGTAACTTCAAGCTCATTTTCGTAAAGTAGAGTCGTTTTATTCATAATATTTTTGAGAATGGTTTTCTAGCAGTAACCATAACTTTTCGAAATATTCTGAATAGACTCTTTCTTGACAAATTGCTGATAAAATATAATATTTGTCATAATTATCGAGTGCACTTTTGTGTTTTTATTTCGTGTGTAAAGTTACAGTTATAATAATTTATAAAGCATGATCCGAGTTAATAACGCTATGCATGAATGTTGGTTTTGTTACGTGTTTATTCGATATAGAATAATTAGAAAATTTGTTTATGATCATTTTCCTCATACTTTATAATTTTACACAAATAATCATGGCAATCGTACTTAATTTCCTCCTTTGAAATATTTGGTACAATTCTTTAAACTCTGACCTATTATTGAACTTCTTTTGATGATTAGTTTAAAATTGTAAAATAATATTATAATAAATACTTTTATGTTTTTTATTATGAAACTATGTATAATGTAAATGAATATGGTATATTTAATTTAATCGAAATACATACGAATAATGTACAGGTTGTGGTTCTCTATGACAGGAACATACTTCAATTGCATCATGTTTATGGTGGCCTCGTCTGTGGTACTAACTGTTGTCGTACTCAACTATCATCACCGGACTGCCGACATACATGAAATGCCTCAATGGGTAAATATTAATATTACGTTTTGCTGTTCTTTTACACTGTGTCATAAGACGTTTTTATTATTATTTTAACTTTGAACTATTTCTGATCTAGATAAAGACAGTCTTTCTGCAATGGCTTCCGTGGATCCTGAGAATGTCTAGACCGGGGAAGAAGATAACACGAAAAACTATCATGATGACTTCTAGAATGAGGGAGTTGGAGTTAAAGGAACGTTCTTCCAAGTCCTTGCTGGCGAATGTTCTAGATATAGACGACGACTTTAGACATGTACCGCCGCCACCAAACAACACTGCGTCGACAGGAAATTTGGGACCGGGGTTAGAATTTGCACTTTGATACACATAGCTTGTTAATACCAAACAAAAAATTTTAAGGAATGAACAAGACTTTCGATTATAAGTTTTTGGTATTTTGAAGTCTGATTATTTTGGTGTATTATTTTGAATTTTCTTGCTTAGTCAAGGTTATCTTTTAATAACTAAGGGAGGTCTTAAACCTATGTCATTAAGGTTAACAAGTGCGCCATAATGAATATATATGTTATTGGAAAATTTCGACGTTTACAGTGTTCTCAGTAGGTCATGGTGAAGTCCATAATCCTACTTGTTTCTATGTTTACCGCGAGATAATATTAAAAAGGGTAATGCTACTTAGAACTTTGGAGGTATCCATTGCTTTGGGAGAGGTAGGGTGTCGGCAAATATCATGCGATTTTTTTTCACAAGAAACAATAGAATTGCAAGAAAATAGTATCTAATTAATTAAAAGATTTTTAAAATATGGTTAAATCATGTCCACTAATACTTACTCCAGTATTTTTACTCAGGAATCTTAAATAGCAGTCTTGATTAGTACTAAATAAAAATATGAAGCAGATTATTTTTTTTCTTTTTTATAGATATTAGTAACAAAAATAATATTAATGGTTACAAAAAATCTTGGCAGTTAAAAAGCAAGTATTAAGCAACTTTATTCTAAAACTTTTAGCGGAAGTATGATGTATGACGTAATATATATGGAGTACAATTAATTCGCAAGCAGGTGCTCAATATTCCGGACGGATTTTCGGCGTTCGTTTGTCCGGCCGTCCACGATGGAAGACGTGGGAGGAGGCCTGGGAACCCATCACCGGGACCTCCATCTTATTTTGAGGGAGCTGCAGTTTATCACAACAAGAATGAAGAAGGCGGACGAAGAGGCTGAGCTCATTAGCGATTGGAAGTTTGCAGCGATGGTTGTGGACAGGTGCGTTTTACTCTGGGAGTTATTATTTCGATAAAGTAGATGTTTAATATTAATTACTTTTTATTATTTAACTGGTCGTGCCAAATAATGCTTTCATTTTTATGGTTTAGTTTTAGAAATATGTGAATTAGTATTTGAGAATATCATTGGGATGATGTAAAAACGTCAATTTGATGGTGTCAATACGGAGAATTTAGACTTTTATAGGCCGTTGTAGATTTTGAGGCTTGTTCTAATTTAAATATGATTTGTTGTCCACAGGTTCTGTCTGTTCGTCTTTACGTTTTTCACGATCGTCGCGACAGTGGCTGTTCTTCTATCAGCACCGCATATCATCGTGAAATGAACTCACTCGGTCCCGGGTTCGATTCCCAACTCTAAGAGAGAACTAATGATAGTCCTAATTGTAATTATTATAATAATTATGTATAAAACTGTACTTAAATATGTGGTTCAAACGCACACGGCTCCACTAAAAGTCGAAAGACGGTAAATATAATGACTACGTTACTTAGCGTAGTTAAGTTCAACATAAAATTAATATAAAATCATTGTGATGTTGATTAATTAGGAAGTTATACAGATAAATGTTGACAAGTATAATTTGTTAAATGATATAATTGTATTTCTAATGAATACGGTTAAATGTATAATTAAAGGTGATTTAGTTGAAGTTAACTTGTCGAGAGTGAAACAGGCAATGGGAAGTGCTTTTATTTGTTGTATTTGTACCCATTACTTGGTATTATTTTGAGCTTCTCGAAATAACCTACTAATGCAACTAGACATATACTTTTTTAAAAGTAAAATTTTCGAAAAAGAAATATTGTAAGCGAATTGAATATAATCCTTTTACACGATGAAAGCTGGAGAGAGATCAGGGGTGAGATTGAATCCTTTATGTGGCTTGTATGCTTAATGTTATCAGCGAGTATCAAGAATGACACAATTAGTAACATTATAAAATCTGTATGAAGCGTTAATTAATATATAAAATATAAGATGTCGAAATTACTGAAGACCTGTCGCAAAAATGTTTAGGTCGTATTGTAACACTAATCTCGTTATCGTGTCGTAACAAAAATGTCGGTGTACAAATAAATATTTAAAAAAAACGAGAAAATGCTCACATTATGTTCGACACGGTTCTTGATACTTGTCGATTGTTAGTTTGTTCGGGTCACTTTACAAAAGCAAATGAGGGATCAGTAACGATGACATTACCTTAGGTCGTTAAGTAATGTACATAAAAGTAAAGGATCAAGTATTGTAAGTCAAAGTAGCTTACGACTTTTAGATTACGTTTAGGTAAATGACATTCGGACGGAATAAGTTCGGTTCAATAGTAGGCAATTTGTTGTCGGGAGTAGCTGAATCTAATTTGAGTTTCGTATTAGTTGGCGCTTCACATCTAAAGTCAGGAATTGTTTGCTATCGTGGAATTGATACACAATCAACAATTAAAGGAACCAAAGTAAAAGATAGTTTAGTAAACATTAGTGTGGATAAATTTGAACTAAATAAATTAAGTGGAATAAAGCGAGTGCCGATGAACACTTACTTGATTGTTGTTGTACATGAAGCAATTACAAGTGGTGTGGATAATGAAAATTGTGTAACTGATATTGAAAAAATGTAATGACTTCTCTACGTACTAATACAATTTTCATATACCATCGTTTTACAATGTTCATTGTCATGTAATTATAAATATTGAAATGTAATTTGCTCATGGATAGCACTATTTATTACGAAATAATTGAATTGGAATTACTATCAACATGTTGTGTTTGTATATAAAATTAGTTGATACGAAATTACTTTAAAATTTTCAAATTTAGATAGTTATGTTACGACAATTTGTCATCTTGCGATTTCTAAATTTCAAACGCTGGAAATTTCGGAGTTGTCATCTTGTAGCTGAATGGTCCTCAATGTTGCCGTGACATTAAACTTTGATGGTGTCGGAGAGGTTAAAAAGAGACATTAATAAGATAAGTACGACTAATGGTGCTTATAATTAGATCGATCTGTAAACTCTATTTTCAATTTTTGCTAACAATTAGAGTGAGTGATGCGTTATTTGTGCGACGTGTTAGAAATGTAATGCATTGTGATGATTGTCTCATTTTATCAAAATACTAGAATGCGAGGACCTTAGACGTTTATGTCTCGTCTTATCTCTTTTAGTAAACGTTATTAAACGTAACTACTTCTTTTACATATTTCCGTTTTCCAAATTATTTTATTTTTTTTATATTAAAACTAAAGTAACTCTTACCATTCAAATTTAAGCTTTTTCGTGTTATATTCGTAAGGTGTTTCTCTTGAACATAAAAGAAAAATCGATGCAAATTCAAATCAACGAACAATTATTCGTTATGAAGATGAACATTAAAATATTCACTGATTATATTCCGGACTGAAATAAACTAACATTTTGGGTCGTTCACTCAATTCAGAACTCTGAAATTCTGAAACCATTCTGTTCGTTCCATTCCGAAATTGGATTTGGAAAATAAACGTTGAAGGTTTTATTTTTTCACACGATGACAACTCTGGCCCCCTTAGATCTCGAGTAGGGCAATCATTAGCTTATATATGTAGGATTAGCAATTATATCGTAAAATAGGAAATATCGTTTAATGAAAAAACATTTATTCACGTCTTTAATCTATGTCCGTTCCTCAATTTCTCTCTTATAGGTGTCGTGATAGCCTAGTGAATGTCGTGTCCCTAATGTAATTAGGTATAATATATATTATAAATTATAAGACAGCTCACTAATACTAGTGGTTAAATAGGTTAACATAAAACTGAATCTCGGTGTGTTCTTTCTAAATTTTTTCTATGTGTGAGATTCATTTCGTCATCGAATTATGGGAGGGATTGTTATTTACACATCGTTTATAATCGTTAAAATATTGCTTTTTTAATTTCCAATTGGCATTGGTTTCAGAAAGAAATGTATTTGCGGTACTGCAAATAGCATTTTCTAGTAATTGTTACTCTCGGTATATTGTATATTGATATGTATAACAATTTTGTATACTAGAATGTTCCATGTTAATAGTTTTATTATTTTATACCACATGGTGCTTGAATGATATCATAGTTGCAGTTATGTTATTTGGTATTATATTAAGCTATTGTATTATAATTATTATATCTTTAAAATCTTCGTGATGTATATTTTTGTGGTTATGCAGCAGTTTTTATATTGTACTATAGTTGTGTTGTTTAATTTTCATTCGAGATTATTAAAAAAAATAATTGGAATAAATTTTATCGGAATATTAAATTAGATTTGTTAGTGCCAAAATTTTAGGGTTTATAAATATTGAATTTAGTTGGATTATAGGGGTATAAATAATTGATAAAGTTGAGAATTTTATTGTAAAAATTTGGTAAAAAAACGAACTAGGATCATTGTTAACGGCTAAATTTAACATTAATGATGAAGGTAGCATTGGGTCGCGTTCGCGGGTCAATCAGCCAATATTAAAAGCTTAGTTTGTTTAAAAATAAATGAGAGGTTGTGAAAAGTTTAAGGCATTCGTGGTTCGCGACCCGATGTTTTTTAAAAATATACAATTAAAAAAGGTGTAGAAACGATCTACGTTTAAATAATGATATAAAACGCCTGCCTGGGACCGGGTTAGAAATAAACGTAAACAATGAACTGAAACATTATACATACTCGTATAACACTTCTTCATCTGCAGTGCGATTATTTTTCACATAAAAATAACTGCTTACACGAATACCTTCTTCATGAAAATATCTTTTTTACTAAAACATTAGTCAAGCTATGCGACACTTCCGAGTGACGGCTAGCAATCATGTAACGCATAAATATTAAAGAAACTCGCCCGAAACTTATTCTGGAACACGTGTACGTATGTATATCACTCACGTATGTTGTTCGGGTGGTTGTGTGATTATTTTTCCTAAAAATACTTTGATATAGAATCACGTGTCTACCATAAGACAATTGTCAATAATAAAAATAATTCGCAAATTTTCAAGCGTCACATATTTCGCTCACGATTCGCGTTGAATTCACTGACGTAATCTTATCTCATTGTCTACGAATTTTAACTGTCATTTGAACTCTTTCCGAATTTCACTATCATTGTGAAACCACTTTACACTTTGTTTGAATATGTCTTTTACTAAAATGCACGATTTTGTACTGTTTGTGTGGCATGTGTTTTTAAAAGATTTGATTGGAATTTGGATTGAAAAACTTAGTCATATTATTTAAATAAAAAATGTTCAATTATTTGAAAAGTAATGTTTTTGTCGATGTTCGAACGAACTATATAAAAAGGGAGGCCATTTTTCCAAATTCACGTTGGTCTTATTATCGGAAACTATATATCACTAACAGAGACCCAGTAACGGTTTGTGACAGTGATGACACACGTACAACAATAACAATTTAGGTTTAACTTAAAGATAATGAAGGGAAAGAAAAGCAAAAAACCATAATATACAGCAAAAAAACTAGTTTCAAAATGCCATGCAAATAAAAAAAAAATCGTCGTATTGCACAACAGAAACTGAATGCTTTAATTGTGAAACAGGTATTTTGGACACTCATGTACATTCGTATCTCTATTTCTGTATTTCTGAATCCTGTAGTTTAAGGTTTTAACTAATTCTTTTCATCACCAACTACATATAAGATTTATTTGGATACATTGTAACGTAAAACTTAAATCGCTATCGTGCTTCAGCGTTCTTTCGTTCTTTTTCTCTTACACCTTCAAATCACTTAAGTCACGTTTCAAATGATACTCATTTGTATGTGAACGTCACATAACTCAGCTTCAATTTCTCGTATATCTTTTAATAAACTATTATAGTATCATTCGTTTGACTACTGACTTTTTTGACTATTGACTACATTTATTACATGCTACCATACTGCCAAAATATTATTATTCAGTGTGTGGGTAAAAATATTTTATTTCATATTAAGCTATAGTCAGTATTTATTAAGGTACCTATAGCCGAAAATGTCACGCTTGTATACTTGTATTGTATTTATGTATATTACTTCATTATACCTAAAACTGCCATTTTATTTATATAAGTATAATACAGCAGCTATTACTTACAAAATATATTTAGTTAATCAAAGTTACTATCATAAAATATGTACCTAGAACCCGTCGTATTTTAAGAGATTCATTTGCTGAGGAGTCTATTATTTATAAAAACACTTAAAACGAGGATTTGACTGCAAATCGTTTAAGAAGCATTTTCTCAGAAAATAAATGAATTTTGTATTTAGATGTTAGCAAAGAAAAGTATTTTTTAAAATTAACCAGCGAAAGGGCAGGGAGTAAGAGAGAAGCACCAAACAAATAACCTTAAGCCAGAGGAAGGTCGTATAGGGATTGGAATGGGAAGAATAACAATAGCAATTACGATTGGACAAACAGATAACGCTTCGGATCGACATTGTACTGGATTTGGAAGTGCTTTGTGAAATTCCGAAACTGGTGAAATTCTAGAGAGTTCCAAGCGATGTTATCTGGCACATATCGGCAGATAGTTGTTATTGGAATTACATCCGAGCTTGGAACTTTTCGCTCCATTTGTTACTATGTTATGTACTTTAACAATGACGTAATTAATTAAAGTTAATTGAAATAAAAGTTCTTTTGTTTATCAGTGTCTCACAACCGATAGTACTGTTTCTAAGCAAGCACGGATGATATCAGTTTCGAGTTCTGTTGCAAAAAAAATATCCGTTAATTTTAAAAGCAATTTGCAGTTTCGTTAAACTTGCTTTACTTTTTATCGTATTCACAACAACCATTCAAATGTTAGTCAACAATCTTTCAAATGTTAGTCAAGTTCTTGTTTATAAGTGTCCTAGATTTTCACGTCTAAAGAGAGTACGCTGTTCTACCTGATCTTTATTTAATTATCTGTCTCATTATAAAGCAGTTTGTTTTACATTATGTATTAATAAGCGATATTTAGAATGAGTCATCTGCAAGTAAACTTATATTTCATTTCACATTTACATTCATCGTATCTTTAGCTAAATTCTGTTATTATCAGTTTTTATTATTTTTTTCTGTTCTATTATTTCTGCCCTCGGTCTTCCTCAACCTAATGATTTTGTTGTCAGTGGCTACAATCAAAGCCAATTGTTGTTATCACTGCACTACATATTCAGTTTGTGTATTTTTTTATTAACTTTTGTTTCTATCACCTCTTTATACATGGATATAATTATTTTTGTATGGCTATCACTTAATCGTACTCCACGTTGTGTTCCTGTGGCTTATCCATAGTCAAGATAATTAATTAAAATAATTAAAATATGACTGCAGGTAAGATTTAAATACTAGCGAAATGTAATGTAAGTTTATAATAAAAAGCCCCTATGGAGGTTTTTATAATAGTGGTCAATATAAAAGATGCAAAGTTAAATTTGTAAAAATATAATAAAACTCAACGGGTAATACGGTTATTCGTTAAATTGACTATCGTAAGTAGAATTCGATTTGTATAAAACTAAAATTAAAGCAATCTGATTTATACTAACATTGAAGTTTTATTTGACTCTCACGAAACCCTGCACCTATCAAGTTGAAATACTACGATTACAATGCAAACTCTATTTTCACAACATGCATTATATTGAACTGCATACCTTTTGTCAAAACAACTGCAGCCAATATCAGAATGTGACTTTAAGATCCGTATGTAGTTATACAATACAATGTCTCGGAACAGAACTGTTTTAAGAGGCAAAGATTAATTTACTTATCATACAAAATTGTCATAATTATAAAATTTTCTAATCTGTAGGTATTCGGCCGAAAACTATTATGGAATAAAATGACTATTTATAAAGTGCATTAAATAATTAGCATTTATTTATTTATATCCAAAACTGCGAAATGTTCAAACTCCTTAATTATTAGATTTTGTTGATCTATACATTTGGTATCCATTCTGTCACATCTATATTTTTACAATACAGACTAAAATTTGTCAATCTTAATCTTAAAATCAGAGATTTTGTCTGAGTTGCACCGCACTACACAGTGCGACATCATGTGCGTCCAAGAAACCCATAGAGACGA
>DWMG01004269.1:0-11075 GCA_018244855.1 Elbella merops | reverse complement strand
GTTATAAAAGTGGTATCATAATTATTCTTAATATAGTTCATACATACAACAGAATAAGTTTTGCTTTATTAGACCAAAATATCTTTTTATTCATATTCATACTCCATCCTCGAGTTGAACAAACGCAACGCATTATGAAATTAAATAGATATGATACCACAGGTGCAGCGATTTTGATTGACAGGTTTATGAATACATGATTAATGAGCGAGCTTCTCTTACATGCCGCTTTGTATACTTTCATCGGACTTAATGGCTTACTAGTTAAGCCTTTTAATAAGCAAAGAGATCCTAATGGGCTATTACTGTCCCAAGGCGATTTATAATTAGAGTTGTTTGTATGTCATAAGCTTCAATGAGCATTTTAAATGACGGATATTGCCTAATCGAAATGTTATATGTATCTACTTTTCTATTGTATCATTGCGCCAGTTCCCTCGCGGGGCAGGTAGGATGCATCAAGTGCAAAATATCTCGATTCTTCTAATACAGCAGGCTTTTTCTAAATGCAGTCCTCCCAAGTTTTGTATTCAAGCCAGAACATTAGAATGTATCAGGTAAGGTAAACTCCAACGAAAGAACTGTTGAAAATGCCAAAGGTAACGTTTTCCAAAACAAGTCTTTAAAAAAATTATAGGGTGTATTTGATGGAGACGAATTGAGATGTTCATTATTTACTTCAATAAATAATAAGCGATGAGGTTCGCTTTAATAGAAATAATACAGCTATATAACAACATGTTATTTGAGAGACGAAAAACAAATTTGTATCCTATTTACAAGAATAATGGACTTGGCACGTATACCTTATTACGTGGTAATGTATGTATGATAGGCTAGCCCAGTAGTTTTATATTGTCAGCAATACTTTGGACGCGTGTCCATTGACAAAGACCCAACCAGCTTAACCTCGTAGTTACTACCAAATAGTATTACTAATAGTATTACTACCAAAGGTCGCAAAAGACACCTGTTGTAACTTGAGGTTATTTTCTAAGTTCGTTATTTTTGCTCATTTCATTTTTGACATTTCGCGTAAAAAAGTTGAACTTTTAACACAGGGATACTTTTTATGACCCAGACAAAAAAAAGTTATTCGTTAATTTTAAAATATTGACAGTCTTTCACAAAGGCGTTCAATACAATATTTGGTTGAAATATGTAGTATAAATAAAATCGTGGTAGACATACTATTAAACTATATACTTTTACAATACTATTAAAATTTAAAAAATGTCATTGCCAGCGTGACAACATTTCGTAAAAAAGTAAAGGAATCACCATAATTCTTCCCGTGTGAAATTAATTCATTTATCATATCAGGAAGCTCATATCAATAATCACATAAGGATTCCGTACATGAATAATGACTAATTGGCCAATTGCTTTAGACGTTTGACCAAAATTTTATTCACCTCATATCACCACACAGCGATAATAAGAAATGGCAGGATTTAAAGGCAAATTTTGTAGAGGAATATTGCAGAGACAAGTTAAAAACTGTGTAAATGACTATAGAAAGATACTTTTGGTCTGTCAGGTTTTGGTATTTGCAATGATGCAATTAGCAAATTTTTATCAAATACTACAGAGAACCAATATTTTACGTTTGCAAACATGGCTGTCAATATAATCTTCTTTGCTCGTTTCCACTCGGTATAGTCGCCCATGGAAACAATCCCTAAAAGCCGATTTACGTCGCATTCACAGCAAGCCTGCCAAATATCCATAAAACCCCTATTTCCATACTACGGCAGTTTCCGAAGCATCGTAAGCCGACCTTGTAAGTTCGATTGTTTGTCAGCGATTTCGTCCTTTCCGGAATTAAATTAGGACGTTATCGCGTGGAATAGGAAAAATGTTTTATTTTACGTTCTTGTTTTTCCCCAAGGTCAAGATCTTACGAAGCATTTCCATGGCGCCAACGTGGATGAAACACTTTGGACTACGATGTCCTCTTTGACTCTTTCTGTCTGGTAGTAATAGATTTACATGAATACTTCAGTAATTCTATAGTCATTTTGCTTAGTATTTAGTTATTTTTTATTAGCTGTTGTAGTCGCGACAAATCTTAAGACAATCTTAAAGTTAAGGTTGTATCTACATACATAACTATTGTGATATACTTTACTGTAGGTATTTTTTGCGCTGCTACGTTGTATGAATTATATATATGAAGTGATAAAACTGCCTTATGGTTATAATTCGCCGCTGAGTGGTTATGGTGGTTATCATCAGGATTCACAAATGTTGATTTTTAAAAGATTACACAAAAAGAATAACGATCAATTATTGAATTAATTAACCAATCCATCAATGTTTAGAAAACCACAGATATTTTCACACTGTCCCAAATCTGTCCATTAATTATGGCATACCTACAGAACTCCCCAAAAAAGCTATGGCAGTATAAAGCATGACGAAAACATTTGTAGCTCTGAAGTTATTATATCGTCGTGCTTAGTACGTCGCCAGTGATTTGTGGATAACAGATATTATCTACTATCAAGTGCTGGTTTGAAGCACGTGTTAGACGAGAAAACCATGAGACGAGGTATTAAAACCTTAAAAGAATTAATTTTAGCAATATTTGCTATAGCTATTTAGGGTTAAGCATAAAACTTGTATTATAGTATCCTAATATCAATTCTAATCATGAAAACCACATAAAGTTAATATCAAACTACCACATTTATATTTACTGTACATTCTATAACTAGTAATAGTAACATTTCAGTATCAAGCAGTCGTAAGCTACTATAATCCAAAGAAACCATTAACCAGTCAAGACCGCAGTTAATACTAAACAGTGATCAATTGATTTAATTCGAGTCGTTAAACCTGTTAGTGGTATCCTATAATAGCATTTGACAAACAATTACGGCCACTAAATCTGAAGTCTAATTGCGGGCTTAAGCCGTTCAGACAACTGTTGCTACACATAAAATCTAAATCTAGGAGCCATTCTAAACTAAGGCTTAATCGCTTGACGTGTTTTAATTGCTTACCTTTAACGTTGTGATCGCTCTTATTGTATTTAGTGCTATTCATTTGTCTTATTGAGACTATGGCTAGATTGTATTAGTTAGTATGAATAATATCAAAAAAACAAATATTCAAATAAATGTAAATGCATAAGTTATATAGAGTAATGTTAAGTTTTAGAAGGAGCTACCTTTGACAAAGGGAATAAGGTAACTTTCTGTTCAATTTAATCGTCAAGGTATCTGAATACCAACTCGAATTGCGAGATAATACGTATACGCTATATGAATTAAAATTGCTGCTGCTTTATAGAATATGTGCTTCTAAATATCCCATGTTTTATTTAGAAGGAATTACGACTGGATTGCATACTTAACCAATAAGAATCATGGATTTATTTTACCGGGTACTTTGTATATTACTATTATATGATCATATATTATTTGTATATTATTATATCATTACGCCAGGTCAAAATCAGTGATAGCCTAGTGGTTAAGAATTCAACCCCTCACTCTGGGGGTGCCGGGTTCAAACCCATACCGCGCACCTCTTTACAAAAGTGCGTTTTAAATTTAAATGTCACTTGCTAACGGTGAAGGAAAACATCGTGAAGAAAACCTGCACACCTTAGAATTTATAAAAAAAATATATTTTCTAAGGTGTGTGAAGTCTGCCAACGCGCGCTTGGCCAGCGTGGCAGACTATGGCCTTAACCCTCGCAATATGAGAGGAGACCTGTATTCCAACAGTGGAATTGTAATGGGTTGAATAAATAAAAAAAAAACGCCAGGTCCCTTGACGGGTAGGCAGAGAGAAGTTTATTTGTGTAAAATTAATACAATCGTACACCAGTTAACGATTTGCAGAAATTAATGAAAGAATTGAAATATTGTTACTGTCTCCCTAATGACTGATATGAGATAAACAGGCACGTGTATACTCGGTTCTCGGTTATAGAAAATATCAAGCAGAATAGAATAAATTCTAAAATAATGAACATGGTAATAGATTAAATTGTACTACCTACATTAATATCTAGAGACCAGTGCTTACAGTTACATATGGCAACACTCATACAACATGAGTATTCAATTCCGCCATGGGTTAGTTGAGACAATACCCATGAAACACTAGCAGCATTTTAATGACCGAACTTTTGGGTACGCATCCCATCGGGAACCAGAAGTGGTTTGGTAAAATTGTATAACTTTTCAGCATGTTACAATACAACAATTGATCAGTTGAAACTATTTCAGAACATGTTAAAGGGAAATGTAAGAAACCAAAAGTTTAAATAATATTTTATAGCATTATTGCCAAGGAACTTAAGTGGTTCGCCAATTGGGTGAATTGGAGACCAAAAGGGAAAAAGCTGAATATGGTGAAACAGGTGCTAACTAATTAATGGGTATAGACTATGTCCAGCTAAAGATATAGTAGATTTGTAGAGGACAGACAGAAGATCGACGGGTGAAGTGTTTTCTACAAACTTAGAAAACAAATGACATAATAATATAAATATAATAAAAACTACTAATTGCATTTAATACCTGAATGAAAGGCTTAATTATGAAATATTTGAAGAATTTCTTGATAGGGAAAAATAAGTTTTACATCGTAGTAAAAGAACCATAATGTGTGTAAAATGCAATCAATAATATTTTGTTATTCATAAATATTCCGATAAAGCATATTATATGTATATATTACAGTCTTAAGAAAGACGCATTTGTCTTCGAGTTTCCATTTCATCGTACCCCAGAACAAGTAGATACTGTTATAAAGTTATAAAATCGCTCCCTGCGTGACCGCACTCCTGATAGCGCTGGGGATGTTTTATTGAAAAAGTACAAGTCGTGAGCAGACTGCGTTACGGCGAGTTTCGTAAAATATGAATAATATCCCTCATCGAACGCTCTACCAGACTCTACCGACATTAAAGTTATCCGCGCAATAGAATTTTATTAGGTATCATCAATATCTTTCCGCTTTTGAATTGTGTCTTATTTATAATTCTATTCAAGTAAATTACGGCTACTTGTTGATTAAAATGTGACTCATTATGACACACTCTTTTATCTATACTCGGTCAGTGTGACAGTTCACGGTTTTAATCCTTCTCATTATGAGAGGAGATCAGTATCTAACAGAGAAACGATAAAAGCCTTGAAACATTAAAATTTATTTAAAAAACTAAATTTATTCCGCTAGTAACTATTACAGAATTATAAAGGTAGGAAATAGATTTATTAAACTCATACATCGATGCATTCCCGGTGCAATCTCTGTTAATATTTCACGGGACGCACAATGCGTCTCTTCGAGCATTTAAATTGAAGTTCAATTAGTCACACAGGCAGAGGTATTTATGCGTTTGCCTATTAGCCTATAATGCCAGCGTACGATTCATCATTTTCCTGCATTGTTGAATCATACAACTTTAATAGTTATTATTATTACATGGGAATTATGAAAATGTACTATCCTTGCACTAGAGTTATTATTTCTAATTTGTATTCTGTGTTGCAGCAAATAGGCTAGACTTAAGACCCTTTTAGACAGTACAATGCTGTAAAAAATTTACTGCATTGTATTATTTAAAATAGTCTTAAGTTCGAAAAGCATTTAAAACGACAAGATTGTATTTTGATTTCATGGAAATTAACAAGGTAAGAAATTTAAAGAAAACTGTTTAACTTAGGAAGAAAAAGTTGACTTTATTTTTAAATTTCAAATAAAATAATCTTATTTATAACTACAAGAAATCATAGTAACTTACCATGTTGATCGATCGATATATTGAGTGAGACTTCGAAATGAAAAACCATCGTACATTATTGTACGCGCAAGTCTAAACTTCAATCAAACCGTCTTTCAACAACGGCAGTTCTATACAAAACGAATATCATTTTAATGGTACGTATCGCAACACAAAACGTTCATTTGAGTAGAACTACAGCTATCATTCATCATTGCTTCCTCGAACCGACCATAGCAAACGGGCTGTCAGCACTTGACAAGAAAATCATCGCTGAACGCGTCGTGGCCCCTCCCACTCGATCAACAACAGACCGGGATAAGCCGTAAATATTTATAAGTGCAATAACGCCTTAATACCTATTCATAAGTGAAAATTATTATGCAAATAGTGGCAACGGGGCGGGTGGCAAATCCGAGCGAGTGCGGGCGCCTTAATGATGCAACCGCCGTGAATATGAAATATCTCGTCAGCGCGAGGTGAGACGCGATTTAATGACAAAAATCGTGGTCGTTAAAAAGTTTACGACTCGAATATTAAATGCAAATACGTTCACTTATTACGTGCAAAGTATAAGTATTTATTTTTATGATATAATATTTAAAACCAAAATGAAATTTTCAGTAATATATTTCACATTTTTCCGTAGCAAATGTAAATTATTGTTTCCGCTACCAATAAGGACGGTCACGAGACTATGAATAGTGAATTAGAGTAATGTTATATTTATTACCTTGAATGAAAAATTATATATGTTGTATTTCACTCTTACTCAACCAACACGATATACAAACATTAAAATATAATATTTTATTTTATCTTTTCGTGTGCAATTATAAACGTGACGTTGATTTCATTTACGCTTTGTGTTCAAAGAGGGCCAAGTCATTTAAATAAAATATGGATGTCATGTGTACACGTGTAAATTATTTAGGCTGTTTCTGTGTTGTTCATCACTGACAAATTAACACATACGCACCCCGCAGAAATTCTAGGCCAATGTAATATTTTTTCATACTAGCGAAGACCACTTTTAATTAAAGCATTCATTTTTTTCTTTTTAAACGTATAGAAACTGGTGAAGTCTGTAACGTTCGCCTACGTTCAAATAAATTTACTATGTAAGTTAAAGTGATTTTAATATGAACGAAGTAAATAGAAGTAGCAACAAAAATATTGCATTAGCAGATTTTAGTTAGTCAAGAAACATGGGCGGGTGGGCACCTCATCTTCATTAATTCTTTAATATTTCTATTGTTGGACATGGTTCTCCTTTTATAATAAGAAGGCTATGACTTATTATATTGATCACATCGAGTTTCATGTTAATGTAGCGTAGGATCCGAAGAGCTGAAGATCGATTTCAGTGGCGTGCTGTTGAAAATGCTTATGTCCAGTAGCAGACGGGAATAGGCTGATAATGACGACATGTTAATACATATACGCCATTATTTGCGACATTATGTCCGCAGTTCCGCCAGTGTGAAAGGTTGAAAATTTCGCGTGATGATATCCGACACGGAAATTAAATATTAATTTCAATAAACAGCGCAACAAAGCCCGTGAAATATGCCTGTCGACAAATACACTCGTTTTAATGATACGCTATGCTCGTTTTGATTAATCTTTGTAGGTATATACACTTCATGTTTCCAGGCTGTGTATTTGCATATAATATTGTTATGAAAGGTATGAAAAATGTTTCCGTGCTTCTATTCTGTTCATACTTCTGTTTGTCTTCTTTCTACTTCATATGTTTTGTCTATTGTCATAAGTGGTCGCATGTTATACAATAGATTTTTTACCTTTAAATTTAAATATACATAATTGTGTGTATTCAAGTTGTTATCATATGAAACACTAAATTTATTGTTTCAACATAATATTTTAAGTCTTATTAGACTTTTATATTCGTATTCATACCATACAATATTGACATACAAACTACTTCATTATTTAAGCGCTCACATTCCTTCTACTTGGCAGGGTTACTTCATTGATACTACTATAGTTTTGCTACTCACTACTGTTACTAGATTAAGGGCATAAATCCCCTTTTGGGGAGGCCTATGTCCAGCAGACGGACTGAGATAGGCTGATGATGATGACTGTTACTTCAGAAAAGTATCTAATGTAAGGCTAAGTACAAATAGTATTTCTTTCCGTTTGTCTTGGAAGAATGATTTTCTGTCAGACCTTTACAAACTATTGAATGGTACAAGACTCTTCAAGCTGCATCATAGAATCTAGCTTCGGCTATCTTCATATAATATCTTCACTTTACTCTCCACGGTTTGTTGCCTTACTTAGCCGGAACACATTCCGTGCTACTCTTATCTAAACGCTGCCTCGACTCAAAGAGGCACTGGTTCGATGTTATGTAGAAATATTTTCTCTACATGCAAACCAAGAATACCGTAACGTAAACTATCATAATCAAGAATGTAAGCGAATATTAACACGGTCGATTAAAGTCAGATACGTCTTAAAGTGTAAGCATTATGCGCGATGCATTTTCATTCCGCGCTTTGAATACCACCTACATGTTTATTTAATGCATAATTAAGACATCCATGGACTCTCTACAGCCTTTAAACATACCAATTTATAACCGCCCTCGTCTAATGGATTTAGCAAGGGCCCTGATAGCGGCTCCTGAGTGAGGCGAGTAAATTAATTATGTACAAAAGTTTTTACGGCCGCACGGCTAAATATATACAGTGGAGTAATTACAGACCGGGAACACGAAGCTACGTAATCACTATTTGTAGCTGATAGCCTGAGCTACGGTAATGCCACAGTAAACGTAAATTACCAGTTATTCAACAACATGCTTTCGCACTCGGACCTTTTGTTGAAAATTCGAATGATTTGTGCGCGGATTAATGGATGCGTAATTTATTAATACTCTGGCTGTTTGGTTCTTTTTATGTAGTTATATTATATTTACTCAATATATTAATAATAATAATAATAATCGACCCATTATGATTCCACTGTTGGAATATGGGTCTTCTCTCATATTGAGAGGGTTAAGGCCATAATCTGCCACGCTGGCCAAGTGCGGGTTGGCAGACATCACACACCTTAGAATTTTTTTCTTTTTTATAATTTCTAAGATGCGTAGGTTTCCTCACGATGTTTTCCTTCACCGTTAGCAATTATTACCTCAATATATTACTGGGTCAGTAATATTATGCAGTACTTGTAAAGTTATTTTACTCGAATCACATATACAAAACCAGTTAAAATTAATACAAATTTATAATCAATTAGGATCGACCTATTATATGTATCTACCAATTTGGAGAAAAAAATTACTTTTTTCCAACGATATTTTTCTTACAACCAGATTTTTAATGATATTAAAAGTGTCGATAATCCTAAGAATTATATGTGAGACTGAGTTTTACCCATAAAGTTAAATTGTATCACTTACTTTTACTGCACACTATTACTACCATATCACGCCGGATCCATTTAGGGTAGAGAGAGAACACCCAACGTCAAATATATTTATGCTTACAAAAATATAGATAAATATACAAAATAGGTTTTTATGTCACTGAACTATGGTTTCGTTGTTGCGCTGTGGTAGCTAGAAGACAGTGCTATCAGAACAACCGTGGCGCCGCCGCCCACGGGCTGTCTCGAGCCAGCCCGTGCAATTGCAAGACCTATTACTAGAACTACTATTACAGCTTTTAGTGGAACTCCACACTAAAATTTAACTCAAGCGTAATTTTTGTTTCATGGGTAAATGTTGAGTAATTTGTAAGTGAACATGAGTACGAAATCATGTTGTCATGATTTTTGTTTCATCCGTAACCGTGAGCACGATTATGGTTTGTTAATATAAAACAATTCATTATTTTAGTAATTGCACTCTTTAGGACGTCAAATAATTATATATGTAAGTGCAACGCAAAATTAATTGTTTAGTATGTTCTTTTATCAAACAAGAGCTTTTAAAAAATATCATCTATATTATAATATGAGGGGCATAAACCCCCTTTTGGGGAGGCATATGTCCAGCCATTGCTGGACTATCTTAGTCCACTGACTAAGATAGGCTGATGATGACGATATTATGGGAAATAATAAGGAAATATTTTTGAATGCTCAAAATTTAAGCATTATGTATTTTACCACCCTAAACAATCAGGAGCGAACCATGTCTGCCACGCTGGCCTAGTACGAGTTGGCACACTTCCCACGCTTTATTATATTATCGATATCTAAACTGCGTAAATGTCCCCACAATATTTTTTCTATTACAAACCTATAACTAAAAAATATCAGGTACGCTCTAGGTACTCGGGGGCTAAAATATGTGGCACTACTTAAAGTTACTACTTACTTTTATTTTTATTTTTACCAACGCTATGTAGATACAGGATTATACATGGTAAGCGGCTATTTTGGCAATTTGAAATAAATATATCGTCTGCACACCCGCACTGTCTGCCAACCCGCACTTGGCCAGCGTGGCAGACTATGACCTTAACCCTCTCAATATCAGACGAGACCCGTATTTCAACAGTGGAATTGTAATGGGTTGAAAAAAAAAATCGTTTTTTGAACTGCTATTAATGTGAACGCGGCCTAACGTAACAGATTAAGAATTTACACGGGCTCCAGAGCAAACCCGGACCTGTCGCGTAGAGCGCGTGGGAAGGCGTGTCCTTTTAATTTCCTAGGCGGTGTATCGTCATATGGAATACTGATACCCCGTAATAAGACGTTTCGCTGAGTGCTTCTGATGCCGCGGCAGATACATTCAGCCTTAATAACAGATTAACACTTTAGCATTTTATTGCCAATGAATGACTTGATGGCAATAATTTAATCGGTAACCGTTCCAACGACGGACGCCAGACACAACTAATGCGATGGCAAGACAGCTTTATCTTTACTATTTCTGTCGTAATAGCCGCTATATTTTATTTGAAACGTTTAGGTAATTGGTTATGTAATGGATAGAGCGTAGAGCCAGTATAATTATAGCTCTCTTGTATGTTTAAATTTTACGTTATAATTAATATACGTGTAAGACTTACGTTTTCACACTTGACGTTAATGTTTTATTAGTCTAATGAGAATTAAAGTTACATTATTAATTATATTGTTTCAATATTTTTGTATCTATTCCTTGTCATATTTTACATTATTTAATAATGAATATTCTATTTAATAATATTTATATCTGCCGTAGGACCGATGGCCGCTGGAGCAGACGAGTCCTGGAGTGTAGACCGCGTCTCGGCAAGCGTAGCGTAGGACGACCTCCGACCCGCTGGTCCGACGACATACGTAGGATCGCCGGTAG
>DWMG01004268.1:0-11076 GCA_018244855.1 Elbella merops | reverse complement strand
GTGTAAACTCGCCTTAACCCGGTATTCGGCCCGCAAGTCATCGAACCGACCGCGTCCTCGGAAGGTCGCTTGGTCCCGTACGGGACCCGAGTTTAAATAGCGCTTCTAATTTTATATCCGTGTATATTTTATACACGACTGTACCTGTGATCCTCTTCTTCCTTAATAGTATCATATCTCGCGTAATATTCGATTTATCCGACGTTGATGTTTTATATTTTCTAGGAAAGTAGTTTTATATATTTTTTCCAATATTAGGCTTATGTCTTATCTATCTTAAATCTGTACGTATAGGTATGTTTTTTTTTGTAATTAGGTTTTTTTTTTCTAAATGTCTGATGCTGTTGACCCTTGTGGCCTATATAGCGTTACCGAGTTTGGTGGCGAGCCCGAGTGGCTCCACCTGAAGTTTGGGGAGGCAGCAAGGGGTAGGAGTGAGGTCCAGCACAGACTGGACCCCTGACTCCGCGCCACGAGTGACAGAGAAGGGGCTGTGCGACCGTTGTAATTGGGATATTATCCAACTTATCATATATCTTACTTTAGCCCCAATTTGTGCGTACTACAGTTATTCCTCAATATTCGTAATAGCTTTCTTCAACTGTGTAGATTATGGAAATAACGTAACATTGGTGCAATTAATGTAACAATCGTTCAAAAACACGTACTGCAACTAAACTATTAATAAACATTTCGGCCGGATACACAACAGCACGAAACGTATTTCGGATATTTAATCATTTGCATCTCGCCTGCAAACGATCCCGGATCTGTTTTTGCGCACGTCGTATAGCGAATATATCTGTTTATACCGGAGCCATGTCAAACACTACGCCGGCACGATAATTACACACAGATGTGACTGGAATGCGGTTCTTATAAATACCATTTGTTTAATTGATCGTCCGCGATAAAATCCGCGAACGTTCCACGGTTCGACAAAGGTTTAGCGGATCTTGCAAGTTTGCCTTTTGTACGGCGACCCACATTTGCATTAAAAGTTATAGTATGTTGAACACAATATTGTTGTAAAAGCTTGCTTTAGTACTACAGGTTTCGTGAGGATATACCTGATTAGTTTATCTAGTGTCTTGACTCACTTACGGGGAGGTCTTTATATATATATATATATACAAAAATTAAGCTGATACATAATTTAAACGTTGTTTTGTTTGCATGTTGTGATAATTTTTCTTGCTATCACATTCTCCGGAATAGCCAATGCTGCTACTATTTTTTGTTGTCAATAAGCCCGATAAATTTTATGAGTGAACGTTTAAAGGAAGTTTACAATTGATGCGTGATAGCTTTTGTATGTGTTCATAGGACATCTTTTATTAGTGTTCATATATACATAAATGATTATATGGTATGCATATATTGAAACCAACGTTCGTTAACAAGTTCAAAAAATATCGTACAATATAATTCTGATATCACGCTGTGGAGAAAAAAATACCCCATGCCTATTTGTAATAAAAATCAATCACGCGGTAAAGTTGTAACACGTAAAGCTCGTTACAAGTCTCTGAGAGGTCATATGATGTCATCTAATAGAGCGATCTTCAAGTGTAGGGTGAGGAGTCGAGTCTATGCCAAGTATGCTTCGCCCAATGTCAATGGTCCCGCATAAGTATCTCCATGTAGAGACGAGCGACATTCTTCGCGACGGCGCCTTACGTGTGTGTTGACGCAGTTTTTTAAAAGGAACATGCCATAATTCTCTTCCTCGAGGTCACGATAACTGTTAAAGGGAGTACGTTACGACTTTGTAACGCTAGAATACCTGCCGTTAGAAAAGGGGTGGTACCATAAAGCGTGTGGTTATAGCAACGTCAAAGTCACCGTGCATTGTCTTATGTTAATTTTGCACTGAGAAACGACAGGTAAAATCATTGTTGTATAGACATTTAAAGTGAGTAATAGTAGTAGTATAGTAGTAATAGTAATATCGAATTTTTAACCATTCCAATAGAATTTTTCCTTTAATTTTTAAATTTTCCATTCTGTTTCTATTAGATAGGTTGTGTTAGTACTTTGCTATTTATCATACTCGTCTCTCTTTGTACATTATGAAATTTGTTCACCGAGGTGCTAAAAATGGTAATGCTCATTGTATTTATCTTATTACTCAATTGATTGTGCATTAATAGTCTAACAAATATTGTGTATGGTGAATGGGTGCGGCGGTTGTTATGACAAAAAATATTTGTACTGTTCGTCATGCGAGAACAATCTGTCCGTCTGTTTGTGGACTAGTTAAGAGGCCGTTGCTACCATAGCTGTCATCGTGTACGACACCTCGTTGTGGCTTCAGCGGCAGATAGTTTTTCAGTGACGCTTCCGCCAAATGCTACAATAAAATTTACAATGACTCCATGGTAAAATAGATTTGTACGAATTTTTGGGTGATTTTGGCATCACTTAGTTGTGATATATTTTGAAAAGTATCTATAGAGATGTTCCAATGTAATATTTAGTGTGAGATTGAATTATGTCAGATTGAATGTAGATAGAGACATATCATTCCATATTAAAATGGCCTTGTAGTATTTGTACAGTTACAACATGATTTTTTTAAAAGTGATGGGAAAATAATTAATGGAACATTACGCCTGTAATCCCTGAAGGGCTAGACAGAAGTAGTGTAGTACACGCCCTCGTTTAACCAGTAATACGTCTCAACATGGAATGGGGTAGAACATAAAATTGTTAGTTTTCCCAAAAGATATTAAACTTGGCTTCGTGTCTAAATAAAGTTAGTAGAAAATCGTGACGTTAGAACTATCATTGACATTATGCTTTCTCTTAAGTTTTCCCCTGGCTCGATTACCGAGTTATTATATTTTTTGATCGTCCGGTCGCAGAACGGATCTTGGAACCGGTATACATGAGCGTTGCTAGATTGGACCATACATCCGTTCGTCTATATACGAGTACTAAGCTGTCATTGCCCTGATTCTACTATCTGTAAGTCCGGGTAAGTAGATCTGTTATCATGTGTTAACTACCTTCAAGTCCCCGTGGCGGATACTCCTTTGTCTCATCTGATGATTGCATGATGAGTTTGAATTGTATGTTTCACACATTAAAATGGAAATATTTTTTGTTCTATTTATTATCGTTGCTGGGTTGTTAGACTCTATTAATAATCAAAAAAACTTCTGCGATATCATAGCTTTATCTATATTTATTTGAATGGTGCTATTGCAATGTAGTGTATGTATAAGTAGCAATTTAAGGTCATTAAGACATTGTGCGGGCCGATAAAATTGGCAGTTTGTTGCGATTGATTACATTTAGTGCAATTTGGTGTTGCTTGGCGAAATGAATTTTTTAATTTCAGTTTGAGACTGAAAAATATGGGACATTAATATCACCAAATTCAATAAAATTTTGATGAAGTCTGAAGTGATTGACTGCTGATGAAAAACTTGACACGAAGCTGCTTAGTTAAGAAAGAGCAATATCCTCTCGTATTCGATCAATTTTTCATAGCTTTCTTTTGGGCATTCCCGGTTGAATAGAGGCACGTCGGCAACTGCAACCGAACACAGCGAGTCAGTCGATTTTATTTATTTTTTCTTCTCGGAATCATGTTTGGGTGGTGTCGCCCCGCCGAGTCCGTACCACATTCCGCGACATCGAGGCGCGCTCGGCTTTGACCGTTTGACCACAAGTAATTTCGGCGGCCTTACTCGCTTTCGGGATGTCTTTCTGTCTTTTACATTGTACCTTCGAGCCCCGTCGTTGATATTAAGCCTACGTTGGAATTCTTACGATATGTTGTTTACAATTTGAAGCAAATAACTGTTTAGTTCATAAAAATCACGCATAATCGGTCATTGCATTAATATTAAATAATGGCCGATTTTTGTCAGTTTTAGATTCAACAGGATAATGATTAAAAGACGTGATATAGATCCAAAATTTCGAATGAAGGTAAAAACATAATATGTTAATAATCGCATTGTTGGACCAATTGAGCAGGCTGTCCGTACAAGGAGTCGCAGGGCAAGGCGCGCGGCGTCGGCGGAGGCGCCGGCCGGCCGTCCTCTGTCGCTGAATTATGTAATCAAATATTCATGACGACTTTTGGGTGCATTACGACCTTATCGGTCAATTATATCGCGGCTGAACGAACACGTGCTCATGCTTTTATCAACTGTATAATCTATCGCCTTTTTTCAAAATATTTGCACATTTATATTGTTGTGGTTTTTTTTCTATAATCGTTTCTTGTCGCACTTCGCGGCTTATTGCATAAGTTATTGTTATTTTTAATCTCACTTTCACCCACATTACTGGAATTTATCTTTTAAGGGGAGGGCGGCGGGGCACCAAGACTTCTCTTCTTTGTTTCGTAACAGTGATTACATTAATTAGAAGTTTTGATTGCCTAATCGTTAAGTGGTGGTCTACGTTAGAGTTGCTTTTGTTCGACGTCAAAATATTTCGACACTGATGGCTGCAGATAAATTCTTTGTTATTGTTGTTGTTGTTTTTGGTGGCGATTTCGCACCGGTCTAAGGTTATGGAAGTTAATTGCTTTTTTAAAGTGTTTTTTTATAAACGACGTTGTATCTGAAAAGTGAAGAAAAATTCGAATATCAAAATGCTTAAGCTAATTTTTCGCCAGTTTTAAATTAATATAAGCCGAGAAGGTCAACGTATAAATAGCTGGTTCAAGATATTGAGTGAACTTTGGAAATAGCCTATAAAATGCAAACGCCGATACAGCTGGCGCCGTCTCCATATTATATTTTTCTCCCGAGCTCATTATTAATCTATAGCCTTTTTGTTTATAAAATCTTTATTCTATATAATGAATTTTGCAGATCATTTAATTTAATAGATATATTCGCAACAACCTCATAATTGTCCCATTTGAGATATATGAGAATCGTCTGTTAATTTGGTTGGTCGTGGTCTGTCTCGTTGGTCGTGTTGGTCGCAAGTGCGACTGTCGATCGGGAGATCCCCGTGTTCGATTCCCGGGTCGAACACTACAAAATGTTCTAATTTAGATTTTCTAGTAGTGATTCGGAGTCCCGATATGTGCCCGATGCAGGGCAATAGGATCACCACCTATTCCATAGTGGGACGTGAACGTGACCAATCGGTGAAACGTGGGAGTGTTCTGCATTCCTCTGCCTCCCTCTTCGGGGATTACAGGCGTGAAGTTACGTCTGTTAATTTGGTAACGATTTTGTTATTTTTATTAAGTACATCGAGTTTGGCGCCTAAAATTTCTCGTGTTTTATATGGTTTTTATTGTTTCATAATTTAACGATACCATGGTGAAATTTGATTTTTTTATTCGCTTATATTCTCTCAATACAATTAATTAATCGCCTTCATCAATAATTGTATCTGTAAATACCAGAACATCATTGCATATCGAATGAAGATAGTTTATTTTTATAGATATTCCCATAGAATGAACATATTTTGTTTAATGTTCACAATGTTGTACATATAATTCAATTATTAGCTTCGGGCGGGCCAGCTTCTTCATTTCTCATGAGCTGTTGCAAGTCGGGGCCTCGTTCTGATTAGTTCGATATTTAGCACATTTTGGTTATATTTCAGCGCTGCGCTGCTGACTCTCTCGCCATTATGCAATTGCAATTATCACCGAATGCGTTGTAACTGGTAAATTACAACCGAACTCCTTTTTTGAGTGGACGACTTTTTGAGACGTTTCCAAGGACGTTCGTTCGTGGCCGAATGTGATTTTACGTGTTGCAATAAAAGGGTCAAAGAAACTAAGCTACAACGGCGTTGTATTTAATTAAATTTTAGTCATCGCTACCAAAATACTGTTGCATCAGTTGGGACATAAAGTACGTATACAAAATGACTCCGACGCGATGTTCGGAATGCCACGAATGTTTAGTACGTGTTACTATTTGTATTCTGTAAAGCTCGATTATTCCGCTAATCAGTTTGTAAAGTTCGATCCGTTATCTTCAGTCCTCTATTCAGCTGTTATTGTAAATATTTCGCTCTATGACTACTGTGGTAATTGCGATCGATTTGCCGACAATGAAGTACTCGTACTTACCGATGATGAATCATAAGCGAAAAGTCTTATGCTTTTTTATTTTATTTTGCCTTAGCGCTAATTTGGACAGTCAGGATCAATATATTTTAGTTTTCACCATTTGAGTTCTATTATATATAGGAGTTATTTTTAGTTTTGTACGAGTGCATAAAAAAGCAGCAATTAGTTACGAAGTATGTTTAATGAGAGTTTTGACTTCAATTAACCGCCTTTAATATACGTATTTATGTGAGTTCAGTATGTACAGAAAAAGGGTATGGTTTTGAAGGATCTAACTGTTTAGGAAAAATAATTGTATTTGCGTATGCATACACAAAAAAACCACCAGAGATTTTTTGTTGGTTGTTGTCCCACCGCATATCACAGTGGCTTAAAACTTTCCAAAATCGATACAATTTCACGAAGTCCGTAGGCGCCAACCAAGCTCGAATCCGACGGAATGGGATTACCCGAACACGCGGGCGTAAAGTGCTTAGCAACAGTATCTCGTTGTGTTCCACCGAATCGCAAACTCACACCTTGAGCGTCCTTGCGGCGTGGCGCTGCGCCGGCCGCAAGGTCGACGCACTGATGGGATTGCGGATTTTATATAGAGATTTTATACCGACCAGCGCTAACGAGCGGGATGTACGCGGATCTTGGCCGCATCTTGATAGTGTTTAGATGGAAATGACGCTGGAGAGTTATGCGAGCTTTTTTTACGAGGTTCGCATGAAGAAATGGGCAAAGGGCGTTGCCCGAATCGTGTGATTCTTTTTCAATATTATGAAATTTCAATATTATGTTGGTCGAGTTGCAAGCGAGATTGCCGATCTACAGGTCCTGGGTTCGATGCCCTGGTTGGGTACTATTAATTTTTCTAACTTAGATCTTCTAGTAGAAATTTCTAGTAACGACTCGGAATCGGTTTCTGTACCCGACGTATGGTATGGCAAAAGGCTCACCATTTATTCCTCCGGGGTGGGACATAAATGTAACTGGTGAAACGTGGGAGTGTACTTTCTCCATTGCCTTCCCTTCAAGGACCACAAGAGCGAAGATAGGTTTTTTATTAAACAATAATAAACAGAACTATAAAAACGTCCTAAAATTTTGGATACACTATTTATGACAACATTAACGATTCACTCAATGTAAAAATTCTGACTTTAGCTAATTTGTATAGAGACGACAACAACACATTCGACCACATTTTTGTACAAACGAATTAATAGAAAAAAAAACTGACCGACTAGACGCGGATCTGATCTTATCTTAAATACATATGTATACTCGCGGGCAAACAATACATCCGGAATATAACAAGTCTCTATTAGCATACAAACGCGGATGCTGGCGCTACACGAGCATTGTCAAATAATGCATTACCACAAAGCGCAGCTAACTTTTTTTGCGCACGGTCTTAATTAATGACTTATCCCTGCTTGAGATAATAGTTTGACTTAATAAAAGTAAACGTACTGGCAGTTTTATGTACGTATTAATTATTTTTTTGCCTTTCTGCCTACCATTTTAATGTTGTGTTGAGGTCCAGTTTTACTTACATAGACGTGTAATAAATGAGCAAAATATTAGATGACCGCAATTTTTTAAATATTATTTCTTATACTTCCGATGCAAAGTAAGCTATTGCATCTTTTAGTGCATACAAATGTACATAAACTTTTATATAAATCTTATGTAAACGAGAGGACCCTTCGTATAAAGGTATTTTTAATACAAATATACTTAGCTTTTGAACATCGTGTTCTCACACGCAATATAATTTATTTCACCTTAATTGAATACTAGGCTAATTTGACATTTCAACTGTTTTACTGTAAGAAGGTGCTAGAGCGCAGACCTAAAACAATTAAAATGTAAATTCGCTTCATTGATGTACATATAAAACGTTACTAATTTCCACTGGCGTGCGATAAGCAAAATAAGTATAAATAGAATCATGTAGTTTGTGTTTGTTTATATCTTCTTGTTATTTAATATACGCAGCAGGTATTATATCACCAGCTGATAGCGCGACGTACCGCCTTTGAATCCGTTTCGCCGCTGTCTTTGATCTCGTTCAAGGTTGATATTTTATTGCATCAATTAAAATGTCACATCTCTCAGTTGGACGTATGGTATACTTTAAACTTTTCATGGTTCACTCACATTAGAAGAAATCTCGAAATTATAGTAGGTTGGTGGTAAATGGTTGCATTAGATGAAGTCTTGTTAAGTTTATGTCGTCACAGGTAGGAATCGAGTTTGGTAAGTGTCAAATGTTCAATGTAATTTAACATTGGACATGTTATACATATATAGTTAAAGGTTAAAATGTAATGCGTTGCATGTCAGCCTTGTTAACTGGCTACTGGATGGTAGAGATTCTTGGAAACATAATGTAACGACCAATGTGTTCATGATTGTGTTAACAAATATCTGATACTAAAAGCTTTTAATAATTTGGTACTGATGGTCATTAGTGCAAAGGGCGTCTTAGATCATACTGGCTTATATTATTATTTTACTGTCAAACATTTCATGAAATTCTGTATGCACGATTTAATTATTTACCTGCTTTACGTTGGTTTTTTGTTCTACCGGTTTTATCCTGTGTGAAGCCTGCCTGCGTTCGGCAGGAGCTCCTGGAGAAGGACCTTGGATAGATCTGGTGAAGTAGGGGGCTACCCCGAAATAGTAAACGTGGTACGTACCTATATGTATATATACAATGTGTATTTAAGCCGGTACATAATTTTATTATATATTATTATTGTTGGTAGAGTAATTAAAGTTAATTTTGATACAACAAAAAATATAACGTCAAAACGCAAATTGTTAGCCGCGCGGTCTGACATATACGTTTTTTGCCGTTTATATCAAATTATGAACATGATACTATTGTAATATTGTGAGCGACTCACAGTCGACGACCATTGTGTGCGGCGCTGGGAGTTTGTTGGGTAATTTAATCCACTTTTATCATCAGTCGGGAACTTGTAAGAAATATTATGATTTTTTATTAACACCAATTATTTGTTAGACGACTTCCTTAACTTGGCCATGTTTCAACACGTGAAGCTTTTTGTATTCACGAGTTCATAACGTATAGTTATATTTATATATTATTATTATTATTATTTTTATTTTTTTATATTTATATTTTTTTATTTCATATAGTTCATATTCATTCATTTCATTCATTTCATATTCATTCATTTCATTTCATTTCATTTTCTCCATAACGTCTCAGCAGTCATATCTCAAAATCACCTGAGATTATTATTTATGTATATGGTGACTTTTCTGTGCTTATTTTAATAGAGCGGAGTTAGCGGAGTTAGGCATAAAATGGTTAATGGCGATATCCTATGCTATGTGTCATTATATGCCCCGTGAGTCTGTAAATATCAATTGTACCGCGCTTATTGAAATTTCAGTGTAATTTGTTATATCACAGCGCGTGTCGACTTTTAAACACTGCATAGCGTACTCATAGGCGCGTAAAATTTTCCACCGAGATAAGTCAACGAGCCTCCCAGCAAATCAACAGTTAAATTAAAACAATAATAAACCCGTTTAAAAGTTACTTTATTTCAATCGTTACCTAACGTAACTTTAAATCGCTCGTAAGAATTAACATGTTAACAGGGCCCTGTCTGTACTGTTTGAATCTATATATATATTTATGGCCTACTATTTACGTAAGTGTTTGAGCAGTAACAAAATAAGCAAGTAAGCGCGCAGTGTCTGTACAAGTGTGTCAGTAGAGCGGCAAAATTGGTTATATAATAATCAAGTGATAAACGTGATAAGCGAAATGCAGTGATAAGTTTTGTTTGGTTAAATTTTGTAATACATACACTTAGAGCATTTCAAGTATACACTTCTGTTTGTTGTCTTGTCTCGTAAACATCTCTGTCTGTTGAGTGTGACGTTTTTTGGTCAAAATAGATGTTTGATTTACATATATGTATTTTGTTTAATGAATATTATCATTAACAGAAATGAAGCTCTCTCTTTGAGCTCAGTACCAGTCTTTTCAGACCTAACGATTTTGTTTGTAACCACGCCTCCTCTTTTAAAGTGTTTTCCACTGTACCTATAAGAAAGAAGTGGATCGGCGGCAATAAAATCGAAATCGACATTAATATCTCTTCTAGGTTCTTTACCGTGTTGGTCAGTTACCATCATTATTACTGGTTAATATTTTTTGAACCTTGCTAAAATTCTTCGTTTACATATAATTCAGTAATAGCAGTCGTGAATGGCTTTCCAACGTGCCCTCTCCTCTGACTTCTCTTGGCGTGTAAGCACTCACGATATTTTTGACACTACCGGTCCCAAAATTTCTTTTGACACAATCAGTATTGCCACACTAGATATCGTTTAGCGATAGCCGGTCGCAACGACATCGCAGGCGTTCGACGCGCGCTTCTATGTCGCTATGCAGTTTGTTATAATCTTGTGAATCTCGTTTGTGAAGTTTTAAACGTGTTACGTATTTTGAATGGCGGCAGTGAGGAAGTCAACGTCAATGCGAATATACGGAAATGGCGCCGACTTGCTATTAATGTCATATACTAGCTATAAACTCAGTAGTCGTTGTTAACAGAGTATTCCGAAGTGGCGACGCAGCTTTGGTTGACCTGAGCTATATTTGATAAATATAGGTTTGAAGTTCGTTGTGGGCTGCATGTTGGCTGAGATAAGCGATGATATGCGAATATATTATGATATTGTACACATTTCTACATATACATATTTATATGTGTATACATTATGATTATTAGCATCGTTATTTATCTTTATAAAGTACAGTAAATTTCCATAGATCTACAAGTTCGAGGTTCCGAGGCTGTCGTCGATCCTTCTCAATGATTTTTATTCTTTTGTTATTTCTTTCATTTCAAGAAGAGATCCAGGTTCAACGGTGGAACGATAAAGGTTTAATTCAAATTCAAATTCAAATTCATTTATTCAAAATTGGTTCATAAGAACACTTTTTGTACGTCAAAATGATGCTA
>DWMG01004267.1:0-11076 GCA_018244855.1 Elbella merops | reverse complement strand
TTTTTCTAATTAATATTGCTTGTTTTTTTCAAGAACATTTTCATTAATATACACTGCATTTAGGTGTGATTCCAATGGTATGCAGAAAGGTAATTATATTTCCATTAGTCTTCTATGTAGATGTCACTGTTACGATCAATCTGTGGGAAGCACTTATGCATCTGAGTCGCTTGAATATTATAAACAAACAGCAACACAATATAATCACATCTAAGATGGGCGATAGTTGACTATAGAATGATGTCAGTCTCACTTCAAGCTGTTTGTAGTGCTGCTCTTGCTGCTGTGCGGCATGCAGGTGAGTCATGATGTCCATCTGCGACTTGAACTGTGCCTCTTGCTGCTGGGCCGCCTCGAGGGTCTGCTGCAGATGCTGAATGTTCTCCAAGTTCTGCTGCCTTGCAGCTTCAAGCCCGTCCATTTGATTGACTTGCCGGGGTCCCTTCCCTCCCACCTGGCCGACCTGCGGGACCTGACCCACCTGGGAGACTTGCGGAACTTGACCGCCCATACCTCCGCCCATCATCATGCTCTGAGAATGAAAAATATTAAAGAAAAACATATCAACTAGAGGAATTATGACATGACATTACTAGTATCTGTTCCAGGTTCTGTTCCAACATCATAAACCACTATAATGTACTACTAATGGTTGCAATGATTGATTCAATAGATTCATTCAAATTTCATAAATCAGAGTGGTTGAGTTTCGTTGATTTGTGTGCGTTAGTAGTAAATAGGAAATATATTGAACATATTACAACTGCCATATAAGCTTATTTTATAAGCGTCCCCTTATGAAAGCGCAGTTTATTTTATAAGTTTCTCATATCAATATTCCTCAATTTAGTCATAAGAATATTGCTTCTACAAGCCATAAATTTTAGGTGTCTGGAAGTGTCCTAGAACCCAGCCACTAGCTAGAAGGCTCTAGCACAAGAATAACTATTGGACGTCGTTTCGGTCTTGTTTCATATAAGATACAGCTGGTGGAGAAAGAGAAATATCTGGGTGTATGAACAGAGTTATATAATAGATATAAGAAAGCTTGAGTGGTATCAAGGTCCTCTTTTGTGTTTGTAGTGTTGTAGATTTTAAATAGGATAGAAGCCATGTAGCTGGGCGCAGCACCCACCTGCTGGTGCGGTGCGGCCTGGGCGGGCGGCGCGAGGCGCAGCGCCCCGCCCAGCGCGGCCCCGCCCAGCGCGCCAGCCATGCCACCGCCCAACGCGCCCGCCCCTGCCGCACACATACACACACAAAAAACACACTTTGTTTAATATTTTTATACACAGTACACCACTTTTCTTAAAAATTACACGTACATTCTAAAATATCATTTACAGACAAGACTCTGGCCATAGATGTCCTCTAAACTTCTTTTTAGAATAATATCATTTGATTTAACAGTTCTTTTATCGCTAAGGAAAGCCACTGACAACCTGTAGCTGTTTAAAAATGTCATATTTAATCATCTGTGCCCAAACACTTTCTCCAATACGAGAATTCGGTTATTTTCCAAGCCGTGTAATACCTGTTCGAGCACGCTTACCGGTATTGGCGGGCATGTTTGGCGGAATGCCGCCCGGCGCGCTCACGGCGGCCGGCATCTGCTTCGTTTGAGTCATCTTCTGTTGCTGAATCACCTGTGCAAGCCAAAATAATAAGGTTTTTTTAACTCTAACTTTAACTTCGATGTTCGGTTACGATGAAATGCGACTATTAGTGTCCTTCAATTGTCTCTATGTAGCTCTCTTTGATACTGCTTCTATTCCTTGCCCGATAACTTTTTAGTTTAATTTCACGGGCATGCACACACGCACGCAAGCACGCACGCACACACACGCGCACACGCAAACTATCATCGATCGATCAGTAAAGTAAATTTTGACAGTTTGAAGAGGACCTAGTCCAGCCACTATGAGCTGACTCACAATGAAATTTATTTTTGGTCACACGCCTTTGACCTCCAATATTAAGTAAGTCCCACAATGTTACTTTTAAACACATGATTGCTTACATTATAACAGCAATATGTATTTTATAAGTAATCTATGAACGTCTAATTTCAAAAAAAGCATTAGCAGAGATTGTGTTATAGTAACAAATCATCATCAGTCTACTCCCGTCCACTGCTGGACATAGGCCTCTCCAATAGCGCGTCACTGAGCTTGAGCTTCAGTTCACAGGCCGCTGATGGGCATCAGCATAACGGGTGCAAGGAGCTAAGCCCTGCGATCACCAACCCGCCTGCCTAGCGTGGTCATTACGAACCAATGACCTTCATGCCACATGCAAATATTAAATACAAATTCTCTTAATAGGTTTCTTTATATTATTTTATTTAATTGGGAGTGTCAACTAACCGTGCGCAGTCTGTCGACGAAGGTGGGCTGATTGTTGGGTATGAAGCCGAGGTAGGCCTTCTTGTCCGGGGTGTACAGGAGGATCAGGACCTTAATCTCGCACTGCGTGGACGACACGGGGGTGAAGTGAACGCAGCCGGCCTGAAAATAGACAAAACACTGTTAATACCTCAACTGTAACATATTATTAGCATATTACCATAAACGGAGACGGTCATTAGAATGGACGTAATTAATGTTGGACACGTTCCTTAGTATGGACGTTAAACGAACGTCGGAGGCGGTCATTACTATAGTCGTCGATACTCGGCTAACTTCGTGCTGTAACAGAGCCTAGCTAGTGGAGGGGCGCTGGAAAGGCAGACAGCCTAGTCTATTCTGCCGTCTTAGAGATCGGATCCACCAAACTAGGAACTGTTATTTATTCGTTTCATTTGCTCGGTTCGTTAGTAATATATAGGAAGGCTAATTTATTAGCCGCGAATAAAAAAAATATTATAGTGTATTCACAGTTTCTCCTTATTCAATTACCCAATGACTTACCCACATAATATCTGATGATGGGGCTCATAATACCGCCGATTCTACATATATGTGGTGACGTTACTCACGTATCCGTTCACCATGACCTTGGTGAGGGCTTCCAGAGCTTCGTTGGGCTGCAAGTGGAATACCACCGACTTGCTGTCTTTGAGGTACTGCCCTCCGATGCTGCTGATCAACTGCTTGGGCATCAGCTGCATTAGCAGCTTGCTGGGCCACGCCTCCACCTTCAGCTCCGGTTCGATGTCCTTGGAGTTCGCTGACACCTGGATACATAATATTTCCAGCGAAATGTATTAATATTTATTAAATAAACATATAAATAAATGAGAGTCACAGTCACTACTCTTTCTGGCCAGTTTTTTGATGATAGCAACATTTTTTTTAATTGAATGGCACACACAAAAAATCCTTTCGAATCAACCCCACGTTAAACCCCGCCACATAAAAAAACACATTAAAAAATTCTTTATTCAAAAATGTAAAGAATTTAAAGAATATATCAGTTGCCCAGTTAAGGCCAAGTTAGTTAAGGACAGTTGCATAGTGAGCTGATAATTTAAATTTGGGTCATTTATCAAAACCACATTGAAATTAAACGCCATGCTGACAGTATACGAAGGTCGCTGACTGACCTGGCACGGCAGGTGCTTTGTGACCTTCTGCTGCTCACCAGGCGCCTTGCCCTTCTCCATCCACTCCAGCACCCCGCTCCAGATGTACGTGCGCTGCATGGCCGCAGACGTGCCCACGGTGCCTGCACCAAAATACATCCATGAATATAAAACAATTTATATGATACAACACATTGTAATTGTCCAAAGGGGGTTCAACCTGCCCCCTGTTACCATCAGACGTCTAGACGTACCGCAGGCTACTACCCGCATCTGGTAGACACTCCTATAAGCAGGACAAAGCGATTCTCTAAATCCTTTTTGCTACAAACTGCGAAAGAGTGGAACTCTGCATGCGTCCATCTTTCCCGACTCGTATAATCTGGATTATTCAAAAGTAAAGTGAATAGGCACTTTCTAGGCGAGCGTGCTAAATCCTAGGCTGCCTCTCGCTTTGCATCAGGTGGGATAGAAGCCAAACGCGAGCCTATTTCTACATAAAAAAGGTAGAAAACTAGTCACCAATTATATTCCATATCCCATGAAATAAGTGGTATGCTTATTACAGTAAACCAGGTACATATATAAAAAAAAAAATCTAAGATGTATGAAGTCTGCCAACCCGCACGTGGCCAGCATGGCAGGCTATGGCCTTAACCCTCTCAATATGAGAGGAGACCCGTATTCCAACAGTGGAATTGTAGTGGGTTGAAAAAAGAAAGATACATAAATAGAAATATCCAGGAACTTTATAACGATATAACATATTAATGTCATAGCAGCAGCAGCGGTGATTCGAATGAGAGCAAACTGCTAGTAATATATGTATATATATGTATAACAGCACAATCTTGGTAACATCAGGCCTGTAATCCCCGAAGGGGTAGGCAGAAGAGTGTTATACACCCCCACGTTTCACCAGCTACGTTTAAGTCCCACAATGGAATAAGTGGTGAGCCTACTGCCATACACCGGGCACACATCCAGACTCCGAGACACTACTATAAATTCTAAATTAGAAAAGTCTAATAGTACCCGAGCCGGGATTTGAACCCAGGACCTTCCGATCGGCAGTCGCGATTGCAACCACTCGACCAACGAGGTAGTCAATCTTAGTGTTACAGATAGTTAGCAAATAAAAAGTAATCAGGACTGTAACTGCTGACTTCTTTTTGATTACCTGTGATTGCTAACAAAAAAATGAAAGAAAGAAAGAAACCTTTTTCTTTGTAATATGTACACCTACACGTTATACAAGCGTTATGATATAAAAAATCAATAAACAGGGCAATTGCAGACTGCACACAACACAAAATGGATCCTGCTCAGCATTATGCTGGAAGTCCAGAACCAACCAGCGATGGTCTTCCGTAGAGCAGAATGAAGGGACAAGCAAATCCCATGCTTGGAAGTAATTAGAAATCTTTTATATTTATCTATACATATCACACAGTAGACAATCAAAATTGACATATTAAATTAAACCCTACAAGCCTACCCTACCCTACGCTAGTTAGGCCCTACGAGTCGACAATAGCAATACCTACACAATTTATCTTTCATTTAAACAAAAATCATACTGTTTTATTGCTGTGGCACTTACCTACAGGACCGACGGCGCCAACATTGCCCACAGCGCCCACGTTGCCCACTGCGCCCACCGTGCCCACGGTGCCCGGGGTGCCGACCGACCCTGCCGCCCCCACCCCCACCGCGCTCACTCCCTGCCCTGACGGACCCGGCTGCATGATTTGCATACGCTGCATATTCTGGAAGTGAAAAAACAAAACAATAAATCCAATATCTATTAACAGAAATCAATGTGAGTCTATGAATAATGTGTTCTATTTAGAAGAAGCATGTCAAGTCTGTATGGATAGATTTATTTAGCACTTGGTGCTTTCTACCTACCTCATAAGGGACCTGGCGAGAAGATATAATAATAATCTATTGACAGTACAAATCTAGTACAAGTTATGTTCTTCATTGATACTAATTATATTACTTAAATTAGATTTTCATCAGTTTTATTCAGTCAATTAATTTTGCACTTTCTATAAAACAAAATAAAATGTAATAGTATACTCACCTGAGCTGGTGGTGGAGGGTAGGAAGGTTGTGAGAGCTGAGTGAGCAACGCGGAGTTGCCAGGGTACAGGGTCTGCCGAGGTGGCACCAGCCAGTTGGGGCGGCTGGCGCGCGGGAACTGCGCTGCTGGCACCCTGGGCTGAGGCACTGTGCCGCGGCCTTGGCTGTTAAAGTTAAAAGAGGCAAATTTATGTATGACTGTAACATTATACCTGTAATCACCGAAGAGATAGGCAGAGGTGTGTGGGGCAGTCCCACATCTCAGCAGTTAAGTTGGAATAGTTGCACAATGAGATTAGTGGTAAGCCTATTGCCATGTACTGGACACAGATCCGGACTCTGAGCCATTGCTAGAAATTTCTTCTGTACTAACTAACATATATGTTAGTAGTGCTTATATAAGTATGCCTATTTGTCCTCATCAAACAAATTCTAGGAAGACATTTGCAATATGTATTTATCATTTAGGATCACTTAAAGTTTTTACTATTTAACCTGTTTAATAAAATATTTTCATTGCACCATTATTATATTTAACTATTTTCCACCTGTTTCATGTTCTTATATATTGAAATGCTCTATACCAAATACCAACAATAATGGCCACACCAGCTACATCGAGTAATACTATTTATATATAGATATATGTTTGTGGCACTTACCCATAAACATCTGGCTGTATGTCGGGGACCGGTGGTGGGGCTGGACTGGGTGGGCGTTCCTTCAGACTGTAGCCACGCAACAGAACCAAGTGGCGTGGATCCTGCGTCATATTGATGGCAACACAGAGAGTTTTATAAGAATATAAGGGTATGAAGACGAGTATCTAGAGATGTCCTCGGTAGGTCACTCATCGTTCTGATGTAATAATAAAATATCCAAATAAATTTAAGTAACATTTTTACGGTTATAGGTGACGATGAGCAGATGAGATAGTAGAACTCAGGAATAATTCTAAATATATATTCAAAAAGCATGTAAACAATGGAATGTATTTTTGAAATTTAATTTTAGTTTCTAGTGCCTACCCCTTCGGGGATTACAGGCCTGATGTTACGTTATTTGTCAAAAACTTTGAAAGTTTGAAATCATAACTATTCTATGGCTATTATAATATTCGTAAGTTATGGAATAGTCATGTGTCATGGGACATTAAAATAGTTATAGAATAATTATGATTTTAAACTTTCAAAGCCATTTTGTGAAAAATATGGTTTTTGACATATAACAGATTTACTGCAAATGAGCGATGTGATGCTTTCCAAACCATTTGCAGCCAGTACCTTGGCATAGTTCCGCTGCTGTGCCGCCAACAGCTCGCCGCCGGCGTGCTCGTACAGCGCCAGCAGCGCGGGTATCCGCCGCGCCGCAGCCACGGACAGGTGGGCCCCTCGCTCGCCGAGGGCCCGTGCTGCTGCTTCTGCACTTGCCGCTGCTCCTGTTAGCAGATGACTGGTCACCATATAGTCATAGAACTCAAAACTACACTATAATAGGATTCCGGAAATATAATATGTACTATTAAATGTGTAATAATGATGAACACAGGAGAAGCACATCAGATCTGTAAGACTCCAGATATTTTGCACTTGATTCTCTCTCCCTACCCTGTATGGGCCCTGGCATGATGGTATCATAACAATAATGTTTTTTCCTCTCAAAGATTTTGACAAGAACTAAAAGAATTGTACTGGTTATTACTTATTTACTGGTTTTAAGGTGTAATATTTGAAAATTTTGTTGGAAGTTTTAATGAGATTACTAATAAACACCTGTATTTGAGATTACAATGAAGGGAAAATGTGTGGTGTGTGTGAGCTTTGATATTTAGAAAGACATAACTATTCAACAAAAGTTAATGCATAGTTCAGCTGGATAAATAACCTAGCAACACATTGGCTACCCCCTTGTTGCAAATGTCCATAGGCAATGGTTACCACTTACCATCAGGTGCCCTGTCTACCTGTTTGCCAGGCTAAATGTTAAAAAGAACTGCTAACAAATGTCCAAAATTATTAGTCAAGATGATTCTCATATTTGGTATTGCCAATATTACCAGGAGGAACCAGTCCACCAGCATATGCAGAGTATGGGGGAGAGCAGCACAATAGAATGACATGGAGTGGTATGTCAGTCCGGCCTAGCTCCTCTAAGCATGCAAGGGATGCCGACAGGGCTTCTGTAATACAAGCTCTGTTTTCCGCATGACCTCCAATATATCTGTGGAAAGGTAATTGAATATATATCAATAAAATACTACTCATTTTTCTACCCTATACAGTACTATATGGTACATTACAGTGATACAAGAATCAGTATGATACCTGGACAGGTCAAATACTAAGTTAGGTCACTCAAAGACACTTAATGACTGACCCAACACAGACATAATCTGCAACTCTTCAAAGAAAGTGTACACACATAAGGACTTTCTATGCACATGTAGATATGTTGGAATACATCTATGCCTTTCATGAAGCTGGATTACAGTTAAACACTCAACTCTCAAACAAAAATAGAATACCTATATATTTACTACATTCTCAAAAACTTTATGAAACAGACAGTTGATTAGGACCGGAAATATGTATGGTTGTGTATTAAATTTGGATGTAAGTCTTGTCAATATTATGTACTCACTGTATCCTATCAATAGTTTCAATGACATTTTGTGGGCATGTGAATGGCCCATATGTAGAGATCGGCAAGCCCGGACTGCAATCTGCTGATTTGTATGCCACTATTCCATAAACAGACCCACTGCCACCAGCTTCTTCTAACGGACCTCCATGGAAGTATCTAGAAGGAATATTATTTAATAACAATACCACTGAATTGCTCAGACAAAAAATTTTTTTTACAGCAATAATTGCAAATAATTTTTACAGCAATAGTAAGTTCATGGTGGAATTACTGATTGTCATCATCAGTTTATCTCAGTCCACTACTTGACATAAACCTAACTTAATATGCACTATCACACCATGTTTGGCTTGCTGCATCTAATCTCTGTCTGCAGTCTTCCCAGATCTTCCTCTTACTTTGCCTTAGGGAGTAATATACTACTGTTACTATTGTATTGCTGTAAGTCTCCCTTACTTCTGTCTTCCCTCACACATAGCATTTTTTTTCAAAATTCCATATTAACTTCCATATTGAAGTAACCACAAAGCCATGTATTGCAAACTGAATTCACTGGCTCAAATGTTGGCAACCAATTAGTTTACCCAGTAAACTTTACCCAATACTGGACATGGTTGTTAACATCAACCCAGGGTCATATAGTACCATTCACACACAAAGATGATTGAGAGTTACCATATTGTACCATAAAAGTAGTGATAGCCTAGTGATTAAGAATTCAGCCTTGGAATACATTGTGAGGAAACCTGCACACCTTAGAATTCATAAAAAAGTCCAAGTTGTGTGAAGTCTGCCAGCCCACACTTAGCCAGTGTGGCAGACCACGGTCTTAACCCTCTCAATATGAGAGGAGACCCATATTCTAACAGTGGAATGATAAATGGGTCAATTTTTTTTTTTTTTTTTTATATTGTACCACACAGGAAACCACTTATCATATATTCTAGTAAAATATCCCAAATTCCTTCCAAATGACTCATAAACCCATGTCATATATAATTGTAATTTTCAATTATCCCATAGATTAGTGTTGGATATATGCATCTTCACTGAAACTGCAAATAAAGGCCTGTGTCAACTGTAAAAACATAAAAGTTATGATAAATGTTCTTCTGTTCATTAAAGCAAAACATGCTAGGTTCTTGATTTGATTTGTATTTGTATTGAAGACGAGTAGTTATGACAGCTGATTGGACTGGCCACCAACCAGGTGGGTTAGGAAATGTATGTATGTTAAAACATTGCTTCATTCATAAGTCTAGATCTTCCAGTAAGTTGAACTATTGTTTATGTTGTATACAATACTTACTCGAGTGTAGGCACAATATAATTTGTTTTTAACTCATTTATATAGGCACTGTTCGCCGCTGTTGCTTCTATTACAAATATCACCTCGGCCTGAATAGGGGTTTCGGGGGCATTTACCACCATTTTTATTTTTGAAGAGGACAACAATTATCTAAGATTCAGAAAATAATTCTATTATAAAATACAGTTCATGGTACAAAAGAAGCCTAACCAACTACACATTGAACTGTTTATTTTGACATTTAGCTTTCGTCAAAAGACATTGACAGATTGAATTAACCAAGCTGACATTTCAGTGTTTCTAAAATTTTGGTTTAGAAAATTATTATAGGCAATGATAACAATATCGTACTTGATGATTGCAGTGACACCTATTTACAGCTGGCAGCACCGGCACCGCAAAAATCAGAACTGCTGAATGTCAAAACAAAGTAAAAAATGAAGCAAATGTCGAAATTAGCGTCCTAATAATGCAGATAAATCACATGCCAAAGCATTTTACTACAGAAAAACGCTGATTTGAATCAAATCAAATATGTTTCACCCATAACTGTTACCTTAAAAACACTATCCATACAAACATGTCGGATAAAATATACAAGAATATGTTGTTGCGCCGTAGATTTTGTAAACGCGTTGTATTAGTCATTGCGGCTTTTATTATATCATTTTACATTTCTGTATTATTATTTGGAAATTTAAAGGCGCCTCAGGTGATGCATATAACCGATTTGAGCCGCTGCCCGTCTTGCTACGGTGTCTCTATATGCCCGGAACTATATTCCAATCAAATCGACATAGTGTCCAACAACCACTGGGCGAGGGTGTTTAACGCAAAGAATATATACTATGGCTATACGAAATCGAACCGTAAGGTCGTTTTGAAGAAGCTCGCACACGATTGGGAGTTGAAGGAATTTGATTCTAAGCTGTGCTCAAGATGGAATCTAAAGAGCGACTGCAAGCCCGTAAACTTGCTCAATGCCAGCAACATGGACGATAAGATCATAGAAATAGTTCAGTACAACCTCACGTTTCCAGACACGGAGCCGCGAAAAGGGCTCGTGTTATGTCCGTATGCATACAGCATTTACGATTTGCTTCAACCGTTGACAAATAACAGGAAAGGAAATTATAAGTCTGAAACCATCAACATCTGGACCATGCTCAGTATTAACCCAGAGCCTATCATACTTCAGGTATACATCAATTTCATTTTCTTCACCTTGGAACTTCCAGCAACAGCTCAGAATCTCAATTCATGTCTCGTAAATGAGAGCAGTGATAGCCTAGTGGTTAAGAATTCAGCTTCTCACCCCGGAGGTCCTGGGTTCAAATCCATGGTGCGCACCTCTTGAGAAAAGTGTGTTTTAAATTTAAATATCACTTGCTAATGGTGAAGGAAAACATTGTGAGGAAACCTGGCATACCTTAGAGTTTATAAAAAAAAAAATATTTTCTAAGGTGTGTGAAGTCTGCCAACCCGCACTTGGCCAGCATGGCAGACTATGGCC